>BSBK01003773.1:202500-244249 GCA_027943335.1 Chamaecyparis obtusa
AATCCCTCATGTGATTACTTGAAACAACTATAGGATCCACTTTGAAGTTCTTCCTTGGAGGACTCCTAGACATCTCCCTTACCCTCTCTTCTCTCTCAAAGTGATGAAAAATAACCTGCTCCACCCTAACCTACTCAGGACCAATATGATTCAGAATTGCATGCAAAATTTATCTCATGTCTGGTCCTTCAAACTCAGCCTAACGTTCCTCTCTCTGCTCACCTCTAGACTGCTAATGGTGGCTAACCTGTCTGACACTTGTAGAAGGGCTATTTTGTCTACCCCTTCTATGATTACCAAAATGACCTCCACCATGACCTCTAGTAGCTCTAGTCATAGCTATGATTCTTGCAACATACAGAGATCCAAGCATCTCACAACAAAGCTCGAAACAAAAACAAAAGATAACAAAATCACAAAGCAATGGTCTAAAAACAATAATGTTGTATGTCTATGTTTAGTTTCAGGTTTAGACTACACAAAACCTAATGAGCGTACATACCTAGAGTTCCTAGTTTAGAAACTTTGCTCTAATACCAAATGTAACACACTGCCACGGAACCCAAGAGAGATTAACCTAAAACATGCTACTAAGTTTGGTGAATAATTTTTTTTATAAAGTTACAAACAAGATAAAAATCAATGTGGAAGCAATTACCATTTACTCACATTAACACAACAACCAACACAAATTACAAAAATTGAGGTTCTCATGACATAGAATTACTTAAGAACAAAACACATCTAAATAACATCAATAAAAGATTCCATATAATAGATTAAACAATTACATCATACATCATAAATTACAATCCTCATGGACATCCATGAAATCAAAATAAACTCACATCCACTGCACATGTCGTAAGGTATGTGGTAATCACTCTAAAAAAATAATATAATGTCCATATTAGGTATCACATGCGATACTATACTACAGGATTCCAATAATGAAGATAAGAATAAAACCACCAATGAAGAAGTCATAAGGAATCCAACTATAGAAGTACCATCATGCATCGACACCATGACGTTGAATCTCAAATGGTAAAGAATCACTACCAATCATCCATGTAGAACCACAAAGGTCTACCCCACCATGCTGAGGAGATAACAACATACCCCACTCGGATAATCAATACCAAAGAAAGATCAAAACACTAAGCAAGGGATTCCTGAAAGCTCTCTAACTCAAGGTGTACAAAAGATAGTGATAGGTAAGATTCACTAATCTAGAGGCAACTGACACATGTAAAATAGCTATACTATGCATAGGAAGGTGTTATCATGTACGTCTAACCCTTGAGTCTCATCCTGGTAATCAATCTAGATCCTGACACTCAAAAGACCATACACGGTATCAATGACCTCTCCTATAGACAAATCCATTAACTATGCTAGACACACCTCTCAAAGGTGGAAAGAATCACCTCAATCCCCATCTTAGTCTATACTAGCACTCAACCATGGGTGATGAAACATATCTTAGGGTGACCCCACAATAGTGAGTTACACTTTTTTAGACATGCTAATTTTTGCTGAAATGACACATTTTTAATAAAATATGATTATTTAAGCCTTGAGAGGTTAAATTTGAAGGAATTAATTAGAAATGGTTAGCTGAAAGCCTCTTAGATTAAAAAATCATTGATATAACATATATACTCCTCATTCATACCTACAATGGAGTCTCCTTTACACCTATTAAAATGCTAACAAAAAATCACTTCAACTTTATCTTTTGGCAGATCAAATGAATCCATTCGAAAAACATATCTATGTAGTAAGGTACTACTGAGAAAACTCTTTCCAATTATTATAATGTTAATATATATTAAGTTTATTATGACTTTGTATTTTTAGTTTTACTAAACATAGATATTTCACTGTATCTCCACCTCTATGTTCGATGCTTATGGAAAAATAGTAAATGAAAGAAAAAAAAATTTAAATATATCTATGCCCTAGGTATTGAAGTTATCTTTCTATCAAAAAAAATAAAAATAAAATTGGACAAATACACAAAAAGTTATAAGCTATGTAGTCAACGTATGTCAAAATTACGGCTTAGTTAACTTCAAACGTTAATAAAATATGAAATAATCATGATAATGTCATAAAACCAATTGCATGCCCTCCATATAGACATTAAAAAACTAAATTTGAAAGAATCACATTGATATCCATTTTAGAAAAAAAGTTATGCTCTACGAAAACAATGTAACTCTTTGAAAATGACATTTTTAGCAACATACCAATTTTTGTGGGAGAAAGAAAAAACCAATCAAATCAATTCAAAAATAAAAATAAAAAATATATTTAGAATTAAGATAGAAAATCCTTAAAGACTCTAATTTACTTCATCTTCTAATTCTTAATGGTTTAACGACAATATGCATTCGAATCTAAAAGTTTAATTCAAAATTTAGAGTACAGTGTCCATTCAGGCAAAAAAGTGTAACCCACTATTGTGAGTTCACCCCTTATTAAGTTCATTTAAATACCCCTTAATTATATTAGGTTATGACTTGATTATAAATACTTACAATAAGTGATCCTAGCAGCCACTTGTGGGCCCTGATGCTTATTGCAAGCCACCTCCTACTAAATATCTAGGTAAACTACCCTAGGCTCATAGATCTCACATAGCTCAAATCAGGTATACAAACAGGTAATCCCAGATCCAGTTACACACACAAGAATCAGAAATGATTACAAAATACCCATAAATAGAATATAAAATAGCATGAGCCCATATTGTCAAATCAAGGATGATAACCAGAAATACACACTCACACCAAAACATAATACTAAAATCATGTACATCTGACACTTACCCTAGCCTTTGTTTTCCCCCTAGGTCTTCTAATATCCCGATAACATAATAAGCAAAGGAAGACACTTCAGGAATGAAGAATACAACATTAGCATCATAATGAATTGAAATATAACCATTTCACAATTAGGTTGAATAATGATTTATTTGCAGGTCCATGTGCAGAGATGATATTAAGAACTAATAGAAAAACTTCACCATAAAACACTAGATTTAATGTCATAATCAAAATATTACCCATAATCCCCTAGTAGTTCTAACAAGATAAAATACCCAATTTCATTACATGCACTTCAATTTCCAATAATTGATCATTTAAAAATAAACGTATTATGAGAAACGCATATCCTAATGTAGACATATATTTAAATATATGTAACATTAGATTTAACAAACCTAAAAATTAATAGCATAAATTAATGATAAATTTAATGTATATAAACAAAGAAAAGTATATCTTAGCATATTCTCATCTATAAAAAATTATTAAACTAATCAAATAAACTCATTCCACAAAGTTGAAAATTAACAAATCTAATTATACTTCAATATTTAATAAATTATATATATATACAAATATATTTTATTTAAATATATTCTAACATGTATATATAAATTTTAAACATTTAATAAAATAATAAATACAATCTAAAACTTACTAAAATAAAACTTAATTTAATTTTAAATAAAAAAACTAAATTCTAAAAAAAAATGTAATATAAACTAATTAATAAACAAATTTTAAAATTAAAATTAAATAAAAAGTGAAATTTTAAAAAATAAAATTAAAAGTTTGTATTGGGGGGGGGGGGGGGGGGGGGGGCTCGCCCCACACCTCCAACTCTACAACTCTGTCGCATGGTACCCCTGGTACCGCCGGTTGTAATACCCCAAAAATGGGCTATAAGTTCATTAACCTCCTATATCAACATATCGAATGAAATCAACATCGAGGTCCTAACCTAAGGCACATCTGAACATCATCGAATCCTAATTGATTATCCTAAATTCTGCATTGAGGAATATTCCTAGTAATATTCCTAATTATCCTAATTATCTTTAATTTAATGATTATTTGGCGATAAAACCTATTTATCCTAAAGTTTGATTAATTGAATATTCTAAATATTTAATTAATTAGATTTAATACTGCCACTTAATTATTTAATTGAATTTAATTATATTTATTCCTAATTATTAGTTAAATTTGACAATAAATCAAAATTCCTATCATTAATTGATTATATTCTTATTTAATTAATTAAAGCAAGTTGTCATATTTAATGATATTATTTTGGAATAAAAGTTTGATTTAATAATTGATTAACCCATAAATCAATTATTTTATTTTTAAAATCAGTTAAGTTGGAAATAAATCACTTTATTTATTTATTTAATTCATAATTATTATGCACATTCAAAAAGCAATTAAACTTGAAATCAAAAAATCAATTCAAGTTGTTTTAAAAATAAACTCAACTCTGATTTGAGTTAAAAAGTTGTTTTTGCATGTTTTTGCATGATTTATTGTGAGTTAACTATCTTTAATTCTTTGTTTACTCAAAAATCAACTGAGTGATTTGTGGCTTTTTCCATGCATCCCCAAAGCCCTAGATTTCTATAAAATTAAGGCCTCAACTCTTCATATCGATATCTCGTAATTTGCAAACTTATGCTGGCAAATTGGTATCTGAAGAATTGGAGCTTCTTTTGCGAATCAACAACTTTGTGAGATCATTCATATTTTAGCATATCATTGTTAGATTAATTGTATTGCATATCAGTTTTTCATCTAGAACAGATTCATATCAGATTTCTCATATTATTGCATAGAAAACCAAAAAAAATAGATTAATTTGCATCTAATTCATATCTAGATTTTGCATTCAAATCTTTCATTTAGGTGTCGTCAAGGTCACTGATCTCGGTCCAATCTAAGAATACATACTCGCACCTACTAGAAGGCAGTAAATCGTCTGGTTAGATTAGTTTTCATTTCACTACACGATTTTGATTTTAAGCTAACCTTTAATGTTTTACTGAAGTGTTGTGTCTATAGGCAGGTACAAAATTCACACACACAATTTTGGCGCCCATCGTGGGGCCCTGAAATGGGTTTCCATTCACTTTCTATCATTTTCTATCATCTTCTTGTCATTTTATGTTCCAAAGCTACGATTTTTAATTTATGTCCATACAATTTTCGTACGAGTTTTGATAGAAACTCGTACTGAGAGATACCCACTGTCGTATGACAGTTTATTTGCTCGAGAATCATACCATCAGGATCACAGTGTCATTTGAAATTTTGATTGTCATATGATCTGGTACCCAGTGTCATATGAGTTTCTGGACTGTCGTTTGGGAGGTAACCCACTATCATACGAGTTTCAATGCTAGGTTTTGATTGTCATTTCACTTTTTTAGGCAGTTTTCTAAATCTGTTTTCCAGATTTGGACTAATAGCTAACATTAACAATTGAAATTTGTTGTTTTTGATTGATTTCTGTTGATTTGGATTGGGAAGAGCATAAGAATTGCTAAAAATAGGTAAGAATCTACTAAGCGCGTTGTGAGGAATTCAGGTAATCTTTTTCAGCTGATAACATTTTGATTTGGATTAAAAAGAACTCTTGTGTGACCTTTATTGCTTTCATATCACATATTTCATTTTGGGCTATAAAAATGAACATAGATTTTCTTTTCATCATCTTTGTTACACATAGTAAATAGGCCCTATGAACACTATTTGTGGTTCTTGAGAGAGTGGGTTTCCAGTGAAACTCTTCTCAATCAAGGAATCCTTATAGGTAGGGAGGTTATTGAGAGAGTCTCATGTTCCACTAGATTTGTGCATCTTCAGCTTCTGATTGATACATTCTCTCTTCGGAGAGGTTGATAGATCACGAGCAGTTGACATCATAGATCTTTGTGAGATAATCTTGGTCTTAGCATGTCAAATTAATATGTCTGCTTTGTTTGGGTTAAAAGTGAAAAGGCTAGAGGATTATGCTCTACTCCCTTTTTGGGTAGTACCAAAAACTCAGATCCTTGAATCTAGAACCAGTCTCCATGTGGTATATTTTGTGAGTCATCTTTAGAGAGGGTTAACCATAGTGGACATTCCCTTAATTGGGTCAACCACATTCACGAAACCTCAAGGAGTAATAGCCATTTTCATCGTGGTAGTGACAACTGCTATATAAATGTCCTTGTGGAAGAAATCTCCACAGGTGTGGTCTCTTGTTGGGCTGTCAGATCTCCCTACAAGATCTTGAAGATTAAGTTCTCAGACTGTGTCAAAACCCTGATGTGCTTGGATTGGAGTTCACCCTCTTGAGATCATAAAAGTTGCAGACTCAAACCATTACTAAAAACCCTAGAGCGGCCAAATTTTTATTTTCTAAGAATATGTGCGTTATTGCAAAACTTTTTGAAACATACACAATTAGCACTCTTAAGGATTAGCACATTCAGTCACTTGATTGTTCATGCATAAGGTTGCTTTGTCCCCTGTTCATTATTTTCAGACGTGCTTGAAATCACTTGCTTGCTATTTTGCATGCCTATTTATCTATCTGGTTACTAAGAATGAATCAATCCGGTACAATCTTCAAATTTGGACAGACATTTTGTGAAAAATTTGAAACTAAAAACCTCAAAAATTGCAAAATCTGATGTCAAACACCTTTCTGGAGTCAACAGTCATCTGATAAAGTCAGAAATTCATACGAATTTTGGCAAGTGTCATTTCAGAACCCCCAGATTGTCGTATGGTATATGGTACATTGTCATACGAGTTTTGCTGCCAGTCAATTCACAAAAGTTAAAAACCCTGCTATCAACTATCAACGACTGGTGTAAGATCTCATGCCTCTAAAAAATCTTATGAGAACTTATGCCTGCCATTGGATTGAGATGGTGTCAAAGAACTGAGCCCAGGAAATAAAAGGCTGAAACTATAGGAAAGATTAAGCGCTGGGACTTAGGAAATATTAAAGCGCTAGGCAGTAGAACATTAGGAAAAATTAAAGGGGACCCCGCCAGACATAAAAACCTAACCACCAAACAATATAAAATGTCACTTTAAATAACACATGTGGATTTAAGGATTTAAGTCACCAAAAAGGTAACGATGAAAAAGAACAGGGCTAGGGCATTTTTGAATTTTTCAACCCAATGGCTAGTTTTTGAAAATTTGACAAGGGTTTCAGGGCCAGAGACCAGGAAAGATACTGCAGAGGCCAGGGCAAAGAACAGACAACCATGAAAATTTTTCTGAGTGATAATAGTGGCTCTACCTGGGAATGTATGCCTCCTGTAGGCATAGCAAGGATCTAGAATCACTAGTTAAAGAAAACCATCCCACTAGAAAAAATTGACAACAGAGAGCAACAGGACCAAAACCCTACAGACTAGGACAAAATAGGATAGGGGCAAGCAACTTTAAAAAATTTACAGAATGTACCAACCTAACTACTATTCATGGAAAATAAAATACCTTCAATTGAAGTATTTCTTCAAGAATTGTCCATGAACTGGGAATTCCTGAATATCACCATTTAACTCTTTCACAATGTATGAATCTTGACCCCATTTTTCATGAATTTGATATGGCCCTAGCTAGATGGGATCAAACTTTCCATGTTTTCCTTTATCCTCTAATCTAGCATTCCAAATTAACACCAAATCACCAGGCTCAAACCTTCTTTGAACAGTCTTCTTGTCATACAAATTCTTAACCTGTAACTGCAACCTAGCATTCCTTGTAGTTGATTCTCTTCTAGTCTCATCCAACCTAATGAGATCTTCAATTCTCAACTGCATCTCATCATCTATATCATCATCATATAACTAAACAAACTTATACATTTCCAATAAATTATTCTGAGGCATTCTTTCATGTATTCCATATACTAGGTGAAATGGTGCACAACCAGTTGCCCTCTTCATAGTTACCTTATCAGCCCATACAGCTAATGGTAGTTTTGAATTCCATTCCCTCTTATTCTTTTCAAGAATCCTCTAGAGGATCTTAATCAAACTCTTATTAGTAGATTTTTCTTGACCATTTCCTTGTGGATGATAAGGTGAGGAATAAGAAATCTAAATTCCTAAATCTTTGCAAAAGTCCTTATATTCAGCAGACTTGAAGCACATTGCATTATCACTTACTATTCTCTCAGGGCACCCAAACCTTGCAACAATGTTGTTCAACAAGAAATTAGTTACCACCTTGCTAGTTGCATTCCTTGTAGGTATAGCCTCTACCCACTTTGTAAAGTAATCAGTGGAAACTAAGATCCATGAGTGTCCTCCACTTGACTTTTTTGGTATCTCCCCTATGAAATCAATTCCCAATTGTTGGAAAGGAGCCTATTGGAAAGGAGCCTGCACCTCAACTGGCCTCAAAGGCACATTGCCTAAAAATTTAAGCTTACCAGAGAACCTTTGACAAGCATCACACCTCCTCACCAAATGCTCTGCATCCTTGAAGATTGTGGGCCACCAAAAATCTTCTCTCAAGATTTTATGAGCAGTTGTCTTACCCATGTAATGTCCACCACAAACCCCCTCATGCATTTCTTTTAACAACTTGTTAGCCTGATTCTCATCCACACATTTCAAAAGTATGCAATATAAATTCTTTCTATACAATTTACATTTCACAATTACATACTTGATGGCCTATAATTTTAATGTCCTCTTCTTATTGTCATCCATGTTTGGTAGACATTTCATATTTCTCAAGTAGTAGATAATATCTTGATACTAGATACAATCATCCATATCACATGTGTAATCAACCTCAGCTTTATTTATCTAATTTGCATCAAGATTGGATTGAGCCATCAGTTTTTCCAATCCTTTTCCTCTAACCAATTTAGTAATTTGGACATCAATATTGAATTCTTGGATCCTATTGATCCATTTGCATCTTCTCCCAGACACCTCTTGCTGTGAGAAAATATCTTTGACTACTGCACTTGGCACAAAAGCAATCACAACTGCCCCCATCAAGTAACACCTAAAAGCCTTGACTGCCTTGACCAATGCATAGGCTTGTTTTTCATTGATGTCATATTTCAGTTCAGTAGCTTGCAAAGATTTACTGAAGAATGCAATAGGCTGCTCAAAACCATCCTTATTCTTTTGTAGCAAAACTGCAGCAATAGTGTGAAAAGACGCAAAGGAAAAGATGTGCATTGGGATACTATAATCAGGTTCCTTAAGCATAGGTGCATATTTAATGGTCTACTTGATATTCTTGAAAGCTTCATCAGGCTCACCTTCCCATGTAATAGAAAATCCTTTCTTTAACATCTTGGATATAGGTTTAGTGACCTCAGTAAAGTTTGTTACAAATCTTCTCAAGAAGTTTACCTAACCAAAGAAGGACTGAATTCCTTTGATATTCTTTGGTCTTTGAATCTTATCAATGGTTGCCACCCTCTCAGGATCAATCCTAACTCCTTGCTTCCCCACTAAGTGGCCAAGCAACTTACCCTCAATGACACCAAATGCACATTTCCTTGGATTTAATGAAATTCCATATTCCAAGGCCCTCACAAATATTTTCTCTAAATGAGTATAGTGGTCTTCTTCCTTCTTGGAATAGGCAATTAAATCATCTTGATAAACAACTAGGAAATCATCAATAAAATATGAAAAGGCAACATCCATTGCTCTCTGAAAAGTAGCACCAGCATTTGTGAGACCAAAAGGCATTCTCACATAAACATATGTCCCCCAAGGTGTAGTGAAAGTTGTCTTAAACTGTTATGATTCTTCAACAATTACCTGATTATAACTAGAGAAACCATCCATCATAGACATCAATTCTGATCTGGTCACTCTCTGCAACATAGCTTCCATATTGGGCAGACAATAGTTATCCTTTAATGAGTTGATGTTCAAATTCCTGAAGTCCACACAAAGCCTGATGTCACCATTCTTCTTCCTAATAGGGACAAGGTTTGAAACCCAAGAAGAATGCCTTATAGGCTTGATAATTCTAGCATCTCTCAGCTTCATTAACTCTTCTTGCATCTTGGGTTCCAAAATAGGATTAATAGGCCTTTATTTTTTCCAGAAAGGTTTAGCATCTCCCCTCAAAGGAATGATATGCTAAAACAAGTCTTCTCTATAAACCTTTAGGTCATCATATGACCATGCAAAAACATGCCCAAATTTTCTTAATAACTCAATCAAATATTTTCTCACATTGTGAGACATGTCCCTACCAATGTATACCCTCTTAGGTGCCTCATGTGTTCCAAGATTTATCTCCTCTAGACCAGCATGATCTTCTCTTTTGATATTCTTTTGAACTCTATCCTGGTTATCAAAGATAGTTTCCAAAACAACAAACCCCTTGGGCACCTTGTTAGTTTTAAGTTGAATAACTTCATTGCCAAAGATAAGCTCCTTTCCTCCTATAGACTCAACCAAAGTTGAGAAATCAAATTCCTGACCATGATACTGATCTTCACAACTCATAAACTTCAAGATATCATTATCATCATCAAAAACTTTCCAAGTTTCAATATTGTCTAGTACACTAGGCCTAGCTTGAATTTCAACTTTAGAGATACCAATAAATGTAATATCACTGGGATTGATTGCTATATTGGCTAACAAGTCAGCCATCTTATTGTTACTCCTATCCTTCCACTCAATATTGAAGGCATCAAAATGTTCAATCAAATCCCAAACTGCATTCCTATATTGTTTTAACCTTTTGTTCTTGGAAGCATATACTGACCTCACTTGGGACACCACCAACTCAGAATCACCAACAACACCTAAGCACTTAATACCATGTTTTTGTGCCAACCTCGGTACTAACAACAATGCCTCATATTCCACTATATTGTTGGTACAAAAAAAATTCAATGTGAAAGAAAATTTGTAGGTATTTCCATTAGGAGAAATAAGTAAAATACCTACTCCTACTCCATCTTTGCAATTTGCACCATCAAAATACATTACCCACAAATCACCCTTCACAAAATTAACACTTACCTCAACAGAGATAGGTGACAAAATAGGTTCCTTCTCAAGTACAGGGATCTCTTCCCTAAAAGCATTAATATCAGTATCCACAAAATATGTAGTTTCATTATCAATACTTCTCTCAATCATGTGGCATACTCTTGGTTCTCACTCAATCTTGACAAACTGATCATCAATCTTGAAAGTGGCATAGGACAGATCACACTGTAAACTTCCACCCATGGCAGCACTCCACCTTCTAGAGCATCCCATAATGAGGAGGGATGTCCACCACAAAAATACTCATTGTTAACTCTTTCTCTGGATATGTTGTCAGCCTATATGGCATTGCATTGATAGTCATAATGACTGGTACCTCCCTCTGATCCATTGCACAACATCTGCCTTGGACTGTATCAACTTTTAGGCCCAACTTTTCCATAATCTTAAAAGGCATAATAGTATTAGAGGCACCACTATCAATCATACAATTTCTTAATTTCATTTCAATCACAAGGACACTTAAAAAGAATGGATTAATGTTTTCAAGGATAGCATTGATAGAACTATCCAAATATATAGGAGGAATTTGGGATACAATTCCCTGAGCAGCAACTCCTTTCAAAGCTTTATCCTGAGATCCATTGCATGCAACAACATTGTTATGAACCTTGTCTACCCATGCAATAGCTCTATCCTTATGTTCAGGGATCCTCAACAATTCTGACAATGGAACCTTAACTGTAATTTGGGACAATATAGATAACATATCAAGAGGAGCAGTGGGAGGAACCTCAATTTGTACTGCCTTAGTGTCCTTTTGCTTATCTGATACATTAGGTGTATTGGCCACTCTCATTTTTTCATTCTTAGCCATTATGTTAACTGGCTTCTCTATCTCAGTAGAAAATCTTTCAACTCCAACTCCCTTAGGCTCACAATTCTTACCTTTTACATTCTTGAATTTCACCATGTGATCACCTTTTGATTTGTTCTCATTAGGCTCTCTGGAGTTGGTGTTCTTTATAAACATTCCTGCAGCTTTTCCATTTGTATCCCTTGCCACCATGCCCCTAGTTTTCACTTGGGCAATCATTTCTGCAGTAATCCTATCCATCTCTTCTCTAGAAGGTCTCCTTAAATTTATTGGCTCAGAAGAAGAGTTCATGTTACATGTCTTCTTATCAATGTCTTCACTATCAAAAAAAACCTCTTGATGAAAAAGGACCTGAGTGTGTCTCTTCACATTTACATCTTCTTCTTCATCAAAATCAGAATCATCTTCATATCCTAGATATGAGGTATCCATGTTTCATCCAATATAATCTTGATCTTCTTCTTGATTTATCTCCTCATTGCCACAATCTTGATTTGCAGCCATAGAATGTGCAACCACACAATGCTCTACAGAATGAGGGGACTGGCATGCAACACACCAAGGTATGTCTTCCATGACATTTATTGAATATTTTTGTAGAGGGTCAGGGACACCTCTTTCATTATTTCCTCTTGCAATAGGGGCAACAGGCTTGCCATCCTTCCATTGGGTGTTGTAGGGGTAGTTCTACAATCTATTTTTCTTATTGAAATTGTTGTTGAACTGAGGCCTTTCATTAGTAGGAGCACCAATGTTCCTATTTGCAGGTGCCTTCAAATCTTTCAATGCATTGAGCACCTTATCCAATTTATCTTCTTCTTGCCTCCTAGTTCCAACATTCCTATCATTTTCCTTTTTGTATTTCTTGTCCCCAAACAACTTAGGGTCATCTCTCTTCCCACCCAACTTCCCTGATATCTTCATATTATTCTCAATATTGACAGCAATCCTAAAAGAATCCCTAAGAGTCCTTGGTTCCTTGTCCCTCAACAAGTAACCCATCTTTCCATCAAATGCATTAAAGTATGTGGTTAAACAAACATTGTCATCTAACTGCATAACTTGGAACAACTTATGCATACCCTTCTGAAATCTCATATTGAATTCAACTGCAGATTCATTCTGATTTTTCCTTATGGTATTGAATTCATTCAACATGAAACTAGCATTAGGCCTATCACCATATTGTTCTTTAAAACATCTCTCAAAAGAATCCCAAGTATCAATACATTTATTAGGAAGTCTCTTAAACCAATCTCTAGCATCCTCCATTAGAGATTGAATAAATAATTTCATGACTACATCCTCATGCTCTACCTCATAATCATTAAGCATATCAACAAATAACCTAAGATGCTCCTCACAACTAATAGCATTATTACCAACAAACTTAGGTACCTTATCTCTTATATCATTTGGAAAAGCATTTGGGTAGCTTGGTATCCCATCAAAACTAATTTTCCTATAGCCTTCTAGTTGCATAGGTCTTCTTTGAAATCCTAAACTAGTGTTCCCACTAGAATTATTATTTTTATCTACATTCCCACCCACTTGCACATTTGACTATCTATTAGGATCAACAAATGATTTGGTAGACACATTAGGAATTAGATTACTAGTAGTAGCATTGCTAAGTGGAACAGTAGTGTTCATAGATGGCATACCTCACTCAGTAACAGAAGGGCCATGAACATTAGCTGATGAAGCCTTCAAGAACTAGATCTTTCTTCTTTTCTCTACAATAGCAGCATCAACTTCAGCTCTTTCCAATTCTTGAGCTAGAGCTTCATCCTCTTTTATTTTTATTTCTATCTCTATCTCCCTATTTGATTTAGGTGGTGGGATCCCTGGTATTGTCACTGGTTTTCTTATTTGGACACCCACCATCTTCTGCTTTCCTTTTTCACTAATAACTACAGTAGGCCTAGTGATCTCATGTCCATTCCTACCCTTAGGCAAAGGAGCACAACTTTGCACTTGTCTGATCATGGGGCCTTCTTCATCAAACTCATGGTCTTGCAACAAGCATTCCTGCTCACTTCTTAGAGCTTCAAGATCACCAAAAACATCATGCTGCAACACCCTAGGAGCAGAAGCAAGCATCTTGTTTCTCTCCTTCATTTCATTCATTTTTCTTAAAAGAGACTGCCTCTCCATTAGAGCGTTTACTTTTTCAGCCTCTCTCTCCTCTTGTAACCTTTTGTATATGGCATCCTGCTCTGCCAACTACAACCTAAGTGCATTTAGGTCATGTGGATCTATCATGTTGTCTTTAGAGCTTGATGATACTTCCACATCAGTAGGATGCTGATATGGGAAATGCACTTGCCTTGGTTCCATGGGCTGCCTTCTAAACATGTCCTCATCAGGATCTAGATTCAGCCCACAACCTTTTTCTCTAGCATGTTCATCGTGACCTACAGGTAATGAACCCTTATCTTGAAATACTGCTTCTGGGGTATCATAAAATTTGTCTTTAGAGCAGCCACTATCTAATCTAGAACTTATTCCTTTTGAATCTTCCTCATTAGAGGATGCAAGTGGTGCTCTACCTCTGGTATTTCTTTGCTCTCTCATAGGAGCACTAGTAGACTCTTCATTCCTCCTGATCTATCTTTTCTTGTCAGCTCTAGGTAATTGTTCCAAAGCAATCTCTGGATTTTTCTTGACAAAAGACCTAGTATTCCTCATTTTGTCCATCTTCAACTTATGACACTAGTTCTTAACCTTTTCAGTCGCCACCCACCAAAGTGGGGAATCCTTTAACTGAATACAACAAGAAAACAAGAGTGCACTTTGAAAACTTTTATCTCTAGACTCTCCCCAACAGAGTCACCATTCTGTTGGTGACTCAGATGGGTAAATCAATCTGGTCAATAAGATTTTGACTTTACAAGATAACTACAACTAGAGATTCTAACAAATATAATTCTTCATTGTTGTTCTCCCTAGTAGAGTCAACATTCTGTTGGTTGTTCCCTTTGATCTTAAACTTGTAGATTTATACTTTGACGGATAACTTTAATGATACTTTAACTCTATCACCACTCCAAAGTCTACAAGGAAGAGGGCCAATTAACAAGGATCAATAATGAGATCTTCCTACACTTTGAGCCTTAATTCTCAGGTGGGTGTACCCTTGACTCACTTCTCCAAAGGAGTCTCAAAACAATATACAACTATGCCCTTTACTAACTGGCTGAAAGATATTATCATTTAAATTTGGGTGTGTGTGGTTGATGACAATAAAATACCTCCAAAGAATGGACCAGTGCCTTAACCTAGGGCAAAGAGTCACCCAATTACATACATCAGCTGAAGATCTTAAATCAAACACTCTTGGGCTTAGGATAAGTGCTTTGCCTACTACCCCTCTCCCTCAAACACTAGGACATCAGATTCTTATTTGGTTGTAAACTCACTGAACTCACCTAGAAGACTTTAATCCTAACTTTGTTAGGAACTCAGAGATGACTTCACAATACTCTTTGTTTACCATATGCTAATACACTTTGTGATACTAACATATATAAGCTCAGAACCAAAACAAGAAGACATACACAAATGTAAGATTGGAACTCAATAGCATTCTCATTAACATATTCAGGATCAATATACAATCAAAGCAACACAAAGATAGGAAACAGACCCAAAATCTAGCTCCTCTTTCCTCAAATGTTCATACAATCACAACCACTGGAACTGACCAAAATTTAGAATGGAACCTCAAGACCGAACCCTTACTCTATCAAAAAACTAACTACTTATACCCCTAGTAACCTTGGAATCCTCAAAGAGGATGCATCAAGCTTCGAGTGACTAGGGTTAGGGTTTTAACTACCCAATAAATCAAAAATACAACAAAATTTATTGCAAGGGAAGAAACATAGGAAACCCAGAGAAAATGAATCTCAGACAGATCTGCCATCATCAAAATTTGCGAGAACAGTACAAAACCCCAAGGAATTGCCATGAAAACTAGTCAAATCAGCCACCTGCAAACACACCTCGAGCACAAAACCACACTTCTCCTAGTACAAAAACATCATGCCACTGACCATAGAGACCCTCAGATCAGTTGGCAACAACCAGCACCACCAAAACAATTGAAAACAGCAGCTAAAACCATAAATTTTGGTACTTCCTATCGCTAGAAACCCTCTGTAAATTTGAATTTGAATTTCAATGGCTACATCCATGGTGCCAACAACATATCAGCGGTCCACATTTAAATTTAGGTCAACTTTATATCATGACTATCGGATCCTTCCTTTTTGCGGGCTTCATGATTTATCTTTTAAAAAGACCCTAGTCAGATTTAGCGAACTGGTGACCGAAGACCTTTTCCAGTTCGCAGAATACCTTATGTTACCACCAGTTAATTTAGTGGTTACACGAACACTCCTTCGCTGAATCACCAAACCCTTTAGCACATCACTATTTTTCTTCGTGAATGAGTGAAGCCTTTTGAATTTTTTCAGGCCGCTAAACACTTTGTCGGAACTGCTAAGCCTTTAGACCCCTACCTAGGACTGCTTTATGCCACTTGTCACTATACCATTCGCTGCAACTGCTTGGTCACCACTGACATAGGACCCACTCACCCCCCTAGAATCAAAATGGATGCATGGTGTATGATCTCATGGAGCAAGAATATTCCATAAGATCATGCACCAACCATCGATCAATCTTTCTGACTCAAGTCCCACTGACAAGCTCCATGTTAACCTCCATCGACCAATCAGGAGATTCTAAATTGAGTACATGTAGCTATGGACCCACCAAACTTTACCACTTTTGAAAAAGGTGAAATCGATGGCCAGCATAAGATCTCAAACCTCTGACACATCCCATGAGAACTTACGCCCATCGTTGATCTTCTGCAAATGTCAGGACCCTCTGACAAGCCGAAAACTAGGTCCCACTGACAACTACTAGCATATTGCATCGTGGACCAATCATAGATTGCCAACTATACCTATGTGTCATTTTGGACCCACCATTTATTACTAACCTGAACACCTGGATAATCAAATAGATGGCACATGATCTGAAGGGCTCAAAAGATTCTATGTGCTTATACGCCAACCGTCGATCTAGAATCTTAGTTGATATCACAGAGCGTGACCCCACTATGCTACATAGGATACTTCAATGAATGAGAGACTGCCACGTCACAAAATCTGGCAAGCGGACACACAATTTTTTCTTTGTTCATAGGTCATTCTAACAACTCTGCCACTTCATTGATTCTTTCAGCCAATAGGGAAGCACCATTTGTGCTTATGTGGCAGTGGACCCGCCCATCTGAAAAGCTTTGTCACAAAGGGGAAACAATGACTGGCATAAGATCTCATGCCTCTAACAAATCTTATGAGAACTTATGCCTATCATTGGATTGAGATGCTATCAAAGAACCGGGCCCAGGAAATAAAAGGCCGAAACTATAGGAAAGATTAAGCGCTAGGACTTAGGAAATATTAAAGCGCTAGGTAGTAGAACATTAGGAAAAATTAAAGGGGACCTCGCCAAACATAAAAACCTAACCACCAAACAATATAAAAGGTCACTTTAAATAACACATGCAGATTTAAGGATTTAAGTCACCAAAAAGGTAATGACGAAAAAGAACAGGGCTAGGGCATTTTTGAATTTTTCCACCCAACAGCTAGTTTTTGAAAATTTGACAAGGGTTTCAGGGCCAGAGACCAAGAAAGATACTGCAGAGGCCAGGGGAAAGAACAAATAGCCATGAAATTTTTTTTGAGTGATAACAAAGATCATGTTAGGGAATTCTGTACACAATCTATGGAGTTCATGCATGAACCAACTTATCTAATGCATCTCTTCCCTCGATCTTTGGGAGGAGCGGCCATTCATTGGTTCTATAGATTGCCTTCTACTATCAAAACTTTTGAGGAGTTTCTCAAATTGTTCTATCAGCAATACTCCTACAACGTTCAACATCTAGTCACCATGATCGATATTTTCAATCTCAAACAATATCCAGGAGAACCATTCCTGGCATTTCTCAAGAGATGGAGGAAGAAATTCTCTCTATATGCTAGGCCTATTCCAAAAACTGAGAAATTGGAAATCTTCATCAATAATGTTGTTCCAGAGATTAACTACCCCCTACAAATGCAAGATCATATATCTTTTGATAAAATGGTAGACAATGCGATCAAAATCAAAAAGGTACTTATGAAAAAGGAGACATCACACTCCAAAAGGACAAGTACGAATCAGGATCCAATTCTAAGGACAAGAACAAAAACTAGAACAAGAATAAAGGCATCATCACAGATGGCATGGTTGGTGTAATACCCCAAAAATGGGCTATAAGTTCATTAACCTCCTATATCAACATATCGAACGAAATCGACATCAAAGTCCTAACCTAAGGCACATCTAAACATCATCGAATCATAATTGATTATCTTAAATTCTGCATCGGGGAATATTCCTAGTAATATTCTTAATCATCATAATTATCTTTAATGTAATGATTATTTGGCAATAAATCACATTTATCCTAAAATTTGATTAATTGAATATTTTGCATATTTAATTAATTAGATTTAATTCTGCCACTTAATTTTTTAATTGAAGTTAATTCTATCTATTATTAATTGTATTATTTAATTTTGACAATAAATCCAATATCCTATGAATAATTGATTAAATTCTTATTTAATTAATTAAAGCAAGTTGTCATTATTTAATAATATAGTTTTTAATAAAAGTTTGATTAAATAATTGATTAACCCATAAATCAATTATTTATTTTCAAAAATCAGTTAAGTTGAGTATAAATCACTTTATTATTAAATTAATTCATAAATAAAACATGCACAATCATAAAAGCAGACAACTATCAAATATCAATTAAAGCTAAACTCTATTTTGAGTTAAAACTTAGCTTTTGCATGTTTTTGTCAGTTAATTGTCTTTATTATCAGATAACTCAAAAATCAAGCTGAGTTAATCTGAGTGATTTATGGCTTTTTTTTCATGCACCTCCAAAGCCCTGGATTTCTATAAAATCAAGGCTTCAACTCATCTCAAGCATCTCATATTTTGCACAATCACGCTGGATAATTGCAATTGGAAGGCTCAAAGCTTATTGCGAATCAACATTGTTGTGAGATCAATTTCAAATTCATAGCTTTCATATTATTGTTAGAATCTTCATTCTCATATCATATCATTTCTAGATTAGCATTGCATATCAATTTCCATATTAGCATAGATTCCATATCAAGTTTTCATATCATTGCATAGAAAATATCAAAAATATAGATTAATTGCATTCATATTTCATATCATTTTTGCATCCAAATCCTTCATTTAGGTGTCGTCTAGGTCACTGATCTCGATAACAATCTGAGAACATTAATCTCGCACCTACTAGAAGGCAATAAATCGCTTGGTTAGATAGTTTTCAATTTTGCATGATTTCGATTATAGCTAACCTCTAATGTTTTACTGAAGTGTTGTGTTTATAGATCAGGTACAATTTTCACACACACATTTTTGGCACCCACCGTGGGCCCCTAAAATGGGTTTCCCTTCATTTCTATCAATTTTCTATCTTTTGAGGATAAGGGTTTCAAGGGTCCTGGTATACTCTGTAGGATGTTATTTTTTGTTTGAAAAAAAAAATTTGGCACTTTTTCTATCAAAATTGTCCGTACACTGTGATTTTTATCATTCTGTCCATACTTCCGTACATCTCTATATGAATTATCACTCGAGATTTCACACTGTGTCGCGTGATATTTCTTTCTGTGTCACGCAAAATTTCACTGGTATCATTTTTTTTTGTGCACGAAAAATCAATTTCTCACCCGAGACTATACTTCCTCACGCAGGACCGCATCCTGACTCGCGCGAGATTTCATCCTTTGTCACGTGAAATAGTGTTTCCTCGCACAGGACCGCATCCTGACTCATGTGAGATTTCATCCTTTGTCGTGCGAAATAGTGTTTCCTCGCACGAGACTACATCCTGCCTCGCGCAAGATTTTTCTATAGAGGCACAGAATTCGCATATTTGTACTTTCAAATTATTGATTTCTAACGCTTACAGTTTGCTGTTGATTTGTCTTAATTTTTTACTTTTGGACATGTGCTAAATTCTGGATTGCAGAGCGTTGGACCTAAGGTATTCTCCTTCATCTATTAACATTTCAATTTGGACTTAAAATAAATCTCTTATGTGTCTGGCTTGTGTGCGTCTTTTCATGCTTTTATCTATTTCTACACACTTGCATAATTGATACTAGGTTGTGACCCCTTAAGGATTCATTAAGTAGTCTTAGAATACTTGTGATTGATCTTGATTGCTATCTTGGGTTATTGGACTCGCTAATCCACCGACCCCTCATTTTCGCCCCGTGGTTGCAATCTCAGCACCATAAAGGGGAGGGGTCAACAAGACAGAAGTGTTAAGTGTTCCACTTGGCAACCTTTTTGTGCTTTTAGGAACTCACTTGTTTTCTAAGTTGGGGACTCATTTTCAACTTGTGTGAGGTGTTAAGTGTTCCACCTTGTGGACTCATCTCATATTCTCTTTAAGCGTTAAGTGTTCCTCTTTCTTCTTTTTGGGTACTTTTAGTAGATTTGCTTTCGGGAATATATCTGTGCTCACATAGTAATTAGGCCCTATGAACACTATTCGTGATTCTTAAGAGATTGGATTCCCAGTGAAATCTTTCTTGACGACAGAATCCTTTTAGGTAGGGAGGATACTTAGTGTGTTTCACATTCAACTTGGTTAGTGTGTCTTCTCTTATTGATCGATACATTCTCTCCCAGGAGAGGTTGATAGATCACGTGGGGTTGACATCACGAGCTTTGGTGAATCAAAACTGGTTAGTGCACCTTCTCTTATTGATTGATACATTCTCTCCTCGGAGAGGTTGATAGATCACGTGGATTTGGCATCATAGACCTTGGTGAAGCAAAACTTTGTCTTAGCATGTCAGATTAATCTGCTTGCTTTGTTTGGGTTAAAAGTGAAAAGGTGTCAAAAACCTTGGATCTAGAGCCAAGTCCCCTTGTGGTATACTATTGTGAGTCATCTTTAGAGAGGGTTAACCCTAGCGGACAATCCCTTCACAGGGCAAACTGTGTTGACGGAACCTCAAGCGGTCATAGCCATTTTCACCATGGTAGTGATAGCCACTATATAAATGTCCTTATGGAAGAAATCTCCATGGGTATGGTTCATTGTCGGGTTGTCAGATCTCCCTAGCAGCTCCTGAAGATTAATTTCTCGGACTATGTCAAAACCCTGGTGCGCTGGGATTGGAGTTCACCCCTTTGGATCATAAAAGTTTCAGAGTCAAACTATTACTAAAAACCCTAGAGAGGCCAAATTTTTCATTTTTATGTATATGTGCGTCATTGCAAAATATTTTTGGAACATACACAATTAGTGCTTCTGAGGATTAGAACAAATAAGTCACTTGATTGCTCATGTGCAAGGTTGCTTTTGCCCTTGTTCATTGTTTTCAGACATGCTTGAAATCACTTGCTTGCTATTTTGTGTGCTTGTTTATATATCTGGTTATTGAAAATGGACAAATCTGTTACAATCCTCAAATCTAGACATTGAAATTTGTGAACAATTCAAATCTGAACACTCAAAATTTGCAAAATCTGAAGTCAAATTCTTTTCTAGAGTCAAAAGTCATCTCAGGAGGTCAGAAAGTCATACGATTTTCCATCAAGTGTCATTTCATTGCAACCCATCTGTCATATGATAGCAAACCCAGTATCGTATGAGTTTTCATGCCAGCAAATCTTCAAAGTCAAAATCTTGCAACTATCATATGATATTGTCAACTGTTGTTTCATAGCCTACCCACTGTTGTACGAGTTTTTCAGAGTGTCATTTGGGAAATTTTTGAAAAGTTGTCAGAAAATTGTCAGAATTGCCAGATACCCAACTTTTTCAGCCTAATTCTAGAATCTTTCAAACAAATCACTATGTCTAGAATAGAGCAATAGCTATTGAGAATCAGTACACATGTCTCAAAGAATCAGTATACATGAGGAAGAAATTTTGATCACAACTATGATGAAGCAGCTGCAAGCTATGCAAGTCAAGATTAACAAACTTGAGAAAGAAAAGGAACCCAAGGACCTCTCTAGGGAAGCTCTATGCCCTTTTCCATTTAATAAAGACTTGTACATGTCACCATGCCCCTGGACAGAATTTGAGCAATGTGATAACCCTTATGATACCTCTTCCACAGAGAGTGACACATCCAGCTTTGGAGACTATGATGACTATGACGACAGACAATGTAATGATACCTATGACACCTTTGTTCCTAAGAATCCTCCTCGTCGTTCATTCCTACTTACTACAAATGGGCCGTCACATTGGATAGATCGTGATGGTGATCCATATGATTTTGATTTTGAAAGAGACTTTGATGACTTTTGTGGCCAATACCTTGATTATGATCCATCTACTACTGCTGAGGACTATAAAATGCATCGTGCTAGCTTGAAACATCAATACTATAAGGATCTCTCCTCTAAGAACTCTCCGACTGAAAATAAAGATTACACTCTCAAGCAAGATCATGTTAATGTTAGACCTTTGTCTTGTGATGGTTCCCTTCCATCCCCTACTTCTTCCAATACCCATACATTTCCTAAAGCTTCTGAGTCTTTCAAATCTTTCACAGAACCTTCATCCGACACAAGCCCTGATACTTTTCATGCGGTTCCCTATAGTTATCCTCCAGGGCTACCTCTTAAAGAAACTCAAGCTAACCTTCACTTGGCTACAAATACTTTCAATAATGATAAACCTAAAGAGCCTAAGCCTTCATATGCTATAATCCCTACTTTAGCTAGTCCTCCACCATCTCTTCCAAAGTCATCCATACAATCTCAACATACTTTCATATCCTTAGAAGTGGCTCCATGTCAAGAGGACTCTAAAAATGATGAAGAAAAGAACATAAAGAAAGATCAAGATCAAGAACCCTCCATGTCATCCACTCCTTTTTCCGATGTCTCTTATCCGCTTCATGGTTCTTTTGACCTTGCACACTCTTTTTCATGCATTCCACCATGTCTTAAGTCTTCTCCTAAGCAAGATCAAGCTACTACTTACACTATTGAGCTTATTGACAATCAAAATGACCTTACTACACTTGCACTTTCCAAAGATGATACTTCCATTAAGGTTGGTAAAAATGGTGTTGTTACTTTCAAAGTTAAGCCTATTAAAAATCAAGAGAAAAATTATGTGCTTATGCTATCCAAAGATCCTTGTCAAGATCAAAGTCTTCCATCTTCTTGTTCTACCACTCCATGTTCACTTCCACTATCTACTCTTCCTAAGTCTTTGCAAGCTTTGAACAATCCTATCAAAGAAGGTGCTCATATTCAAGATATCCATGATTCTATTGAAAATCCTAATGCTCACTCTAAAGATGCTGATATCCTTGGTTGTCATATAAATGTTGATGAACTTATTGATTATCCTTTTGCATCTTCCACTTCCATCCTTGGACCTCTTCCACCACTACTAAGGGCTTCACGTCTACCTTCCATCTTGGGTCCTTATGTCCCTTCACTTTCCCCTCCTAACTCTCCTAATTCACCATCCATCTTGGGTCCTTACATACCTCCATCTCCTATCTTTCCTCAAGATCAACATAGATGTATACCCTTGAATCCTTTTCATCCACCCACGCATCTAAACCAGTCATATCCTCCTTCTTCTTCCACAAGTCCCAAGTCTTTTGGAAGTAACTTGAATGTTCAATACAAGAAAAAGAAGCAATACAAGAATCCATCAAAAAAAAAAATCACCATGTCTCCTCTAAATGACATGGAGGCATAAAGTCAAAAGAGATATCTAAGAAAAAAACTACAAGACAAGTATGGGTTCCAAAATCCATCATTGAAGATATTATCTCTAGATCATCAAAAGGAAATAAAAAGCCTACGGCTATATGGATTCCAAAGTCTCTCTTGAAAGAGTCTAGTGTTGAGCAAAAAGTGAAATTGACATTCAAGCTTCAAAAGGCTTCCACTTCATCTCCCTCCAAAAATATTCTTCCATTCCATGTGCCTAAACCGTAACCTCTGCTATCCATTCATCATATTCCTTCACGTATTCCTTCATTCATGTTTCCTCAACCCTCTCACCACCCTTCAAGGTGTGTGTTGATGTTGATATTTCCTTCCTTTCCATCTCCCCTTTCACAATCTTTCCATTCATTATCCTTCTACTTTCTATCATTTTTCCTCATTTGCCTATTCCTCCTATCTTCCAACCTCACTCGCTTTACATAAAACCTTATCCTCCATTTTCCTCTTCTATCTTCCTTTCCCTATCAGCATCTTTGAGCATATCATTTTGAATCCTTAGCATATCATGGTTTATCCTTTCAAGGAGCACTATCTAAAAAGCTTGCCTTCTTCCAAAAAAGAGAAAAAAATAAGAAAAAGAGAAAAAAATAAGAAAAAAAAATTTAAAAAAAAATTGAAAATGTGCCTTGGTGAAAACCTGGAAACAGGCACCTTGGTAGCAAAAGTAAAGAGAAATAAATTCATCCTATGGTGAAGACCACTCCCTTGTGGCACCTTGGATAAGTACCATGATGAAAACCTGGCAATCAGGCATCATGCGTAGTTCTTCTACATATTTCATCCATTTCATCTTCTCTCTTTGATCTTGACAATGTTGATCTATACACAAACATTTGGCTATCTTGTGAGCTATCTTATGATGATCTTGCTTTCATTCCCTTCCTGTTTAGCCTTCATGTCTATCTTCCTCCATTCATTTTCACTTGTCACTATCCTTTTCCCCTTTGGTCTTAATCTAATACAAAAAAAGAGTAAAACACGGTGCTATGAAGCCTCTTGACATGTCTACTCCTTTGGATTGCATCCTTTCCTGCTCTTGCATTATGATTTTGTGACTTATCTTATGCTAGTCTTTCATTGCTTGTCCAAATGCACTTTCCATGACAATTTTTCCCTAGCTTGGGTATTCTTGAGGATTTTTTCCTTGAGGATTTCTTCCCTTCATTCTCCTTCATTCTCTTGTCTTCCATCTCTTCCACTAGCCTCCCAATCCCTCTTGTTCTCCCCCTTGCTAGACATTGGGACTGCATGATATGATCTTACTTGGGAGTTTGCAATGGAAAAAGATGCTATCAAGTATACCAAGTATCAGAACCAATATCAGAACAAATATCAGAACCAGTATCAGAATGAGTATCAGAACAAGTATCAGAACCAGTATCAAAACAATTATCAGAATCAGTATCAGAATAAGTATCAGAACCAGTATCAAAATAATTATCAGAATCAATATCAGAATCAGTATTAGAATGAGTGTTAGAACAAGTATCAGAACACCTACAGGGGCTACACCTTTCACTTTAGTTTATGGGTCTAAAGCGGTACTGCCTATTGAGGTTGAAATCCCATCACTAAGAATCAGAATGCATGGACTTGTCACCAATGATGACTACAAAGTGTCTAGGTTGCAAGAACTTGAACTACTAGATGAGCGCAGACAAGCAGCGTATGATCATCTCAGAGTGTATCAGAAAAGAATGTCTAGAGGCTACAACAAGAAAGTCAGACACAGAGAATTTTAGGTTTGTGATCTAGTCTTGAGAGAAAATCCTAAAAATCAATCCCATCGAGAACGCAAGGGGAAGTTCAAACCCAACTAGCTGGGTCCCTTTGTCATCACTACTACTTTTAGCTCTGGTGCCTATCAACTCTCAACAACTGAAGGAGAACAGCTCTGAGAACCAATCAACGTTCTCCATCTGAAGAAATTCTACGCCTAAGGTATTCAATCTATGGTAAAATATCCTGAAAAAATCCTAAAAATTAGAAAAAGTCTTGAAAAAAAAACATCTTGGTGAAAACCTAGCAATAGGCACCTTGATGATTCAAAAAAAAATCAAAAAATATCAAAAGTACAAAAAAATTGAAAAATATCAAAAGCTAAAAAAAAAAAAAAGTGCCTTGGTGAAAACCTGGAAACAGGCGCCTTGGTAGCAAAAATAGAATCTCTGCCAAGATTGTGAAAACCTAGCAAACAGGCACCACTTGTTCAAAACCCTCCATCTATCAGCACAATCTTGGTCTTTCCTAGCTTTCAGTCTTGCTTTAGTTTGTACATATCTCCCAGTTTGTTTCAACATTTCCAGTTTTCAATAAGTCGGTTTGTCCACCAATCTACTCAAGTGTTTATATCCTATCAATGTTCAAACTTGGGGGCAATCAATGTCATATCCTATGGTCTCCCATGTATCTTAGATGGATCATATCCAGTCAGAATCCTTTGATTCAGTCAGTCAGTCTTGTCTCCAGAAAGGATTTTGCGTCTACAACAACAATCAAACAACAAACTAAAAATTATCTATGCTTCATGCTTTTATCTCCTTGTATGCTTACTGATTCGCATTGAGATTTTTGCATATTGTGTCCCTTCGAGCTCTTCGATGATGTCCTTTATAGGATTTAGAGAGTGATGACTAGGGGCATAATCTTTTCTTTGTCTTCTGCTTGTATGTGAAAATCTCACAACTTTGGAAATTTTGGATTGAAATGGTGTCCGATTGTAAGAGCCTCTATCTTGAATTGGATGGCCATGCGTACCTCGACCATTGATACCCAGAAAATTCAAGGAAGTTTGATCTAACTATTGTCTTTTTAAGTGAGTTCTTTCTCCTACTGTGAAACATGATCTTACCTAAGGATGTGAACGATAAAGGGTCACTACGGGTAATTCATACTGGATTTAGAATGATCTCTTGACTATTTGATGTGTTTGAATGCAAGGCGTATTCAGGTCATCATGACGTTTATGTTTTGATGCTTATACAAATTGCTATATCAAAATGGACATGATATTCAAGTCATCCTGGCGTTTATGCTTTGATGCTTATATCTAATCCGACATTCCAAAAACAAAATCAATATTCATATGTCCATGGTTGCCTAGCCAGTGGATGTTGTATTGATTCTTGCGCATACAAAATCAATATTCATATGTCCATGGTTGCCTAGCCAGTGGATGTTGTATTGATTCTTGCGCATACAAATCGATATTCATATGTCTATGGTTTCATAGCTAGTGGGCATTGTATTTATTTATTCAGTTACCTAAAAGTTCAATGATGATAACAAATAGACACATGATCAGTGACTAGGTCCTAGGTCTTAGGTTGCATTTCATTTTGCATGTCTCTTTGCATTTTGCATGTTGCATGATCTCACAATGGCTAAATGAACTTTAATGCTTAAACAATTCTCCACTTGTCTTTTCAAGTCTAACAAGAGCTGAATCTCACACGAAGGTTCCTCCAATGAAATAGCAAGTAGAATCCTTTTTCAGGATCAAAATTCAAATCTGAGATCATTCATATTATTAACTACTTGCATATTCGACCTTCAATCATCACAGAAATCCAAAATTCAACTTAACTGATTATCTAACATAAAACTATCAAAATTTCAACTTGGTCAACCATGGTCAACTCATGGTCAAACCTAGTCAAACTTAGTCTCTAGGACCTCTAAACGATGCAGAATGCATTCACCGGATGTGTTTAACCACTTCTCAAATCAATTAACATGTTTCTAAACTCTCAACGCTGACTTTTCTTGTCAGATTTCAATTTTAATCCCAAAGGGGGCATGGTATTGCATATCATTCAAAGTCTGTAATCAAATTTGAAATCATATCTTTATAGAAATCAATATCTTTCCTCAGTAATCAAGACAACAACCATGTCTAGTTATTGATTCATCAAAAAACCTCATCGCTCGGGGCAAATCTATCATCACTTGGGGCATATCAGATTCGTCGATCCATATCAATCTGGTATTCTCCTAATCTTGTAAACTGTATCAGTTTTTGCAACCATCGGATCATAGTGTTCTTTCCTTGGTTCTTCGGCAACTAAAGGATTCGGATGTGATACCTGCTAGTTCTGCTAAGACAATCGAGTCTAGAACGGGTCACTCACTTCTTTGCAATCCTAAGGTTTGGAATCAAGCATTTTGACACTTTTTCGCAATCATAGGTTCATTTGCTGTTATAGTGAACATTATCTTTGGTCATTCAGGACCTATTATCTCCATATCAAATCAATATCAATCAGCTTCTGTCTCATATCAATTATCAATCTCAAACATCAGTTTCATATCTTTATCAAATACAGACTTTCTTTGAACCACTGCACTTCGCACAGTAATTCAAAGAGGGGCAAAATGTAATACCCCAAAAATGGGCTATAAGTTCATTAACCTCCTATATCAACATATCGAACGAAATTGACATCAAAGTCCTAACCTAAGGCACATCTAAACATCATCGAATCATAATTGATTATCTTAAATTCTGCATTGGGGAATATTCCTAGTAATATTCCTAATCATCATAATTATCTTTAATTTAATGATTATTTGGCAATAAATCATATTTATCCTAAAATTTGATTAATTGAATATTTTGCATATTTAATTAATTAGAATTAATTCTGCCACTTAATTATTTAATTGAAGTTAATTCTATCTATTATTAATTGTATTATTTAATTTTGACAATAAATCCAATATCCTATGAATAATTGATTAAATTCTTATTTAATTAATTAAAGCAAGTTGTCATTATTTAATAATATAGTTTTTAATAAAAGTTTGATTAAATAATTGATTAACCCATAAATCAATTATTTATTTTCAAAAATCAGTTAAGTTGAGTATAAATCACTTTATTATTAAATTAATTCATAAATAAAACATGCACAATCATAAAAGCAGACAACTATCAAATATCAATTAAAGCTAAACTCTATTTTGAGTTAAAACTTAGCTTTTGCATGTTTTTGTGAGTTAATTGTCTTTATTATCAGATAACTCAAAAATCAAGCTGAGTTAATCTGAGTGATTTATGGCTTTTTTTCCATGCACCTCCAAAGCCTTGGATTTCTATAAAATCAAGGCTTCAACTCATCTCAAGCATCTCATATTTTGCACAATCATGCTGGAGAATTGCAATTGGAAGGCTCAAAGCTTATTGCGAATCAACATTGTTGTGAGATCAATTTCAAATTCATAGCTTTCATATTATTGTTAGAATCTTCATTCTCATATCATATCATTTCTAGATTAGCATTGCATATCAATTTCCATATTAGCATAGATTCCACATCAAGTTTTCATATCATTACATAGAAAATATCAAAAATATAGATTAATTGCATTCATATTTCATATCATTTTTGCATCCAAATCCTTCGTTTAGGTGTCGTCTAGGTCACTGATCTCGATAACAATCTGAGAACATTAATCTCGCACCTACTAGAAGGCAATAAATCGCTTGGTTAGATAGTTTTCAATTTTGCATGATTTCGATTATAGCTAACCTCTAATGTTTTACTGAAGTGTTGTGTTTACAGATCAGGTACAATTTTCACACACATAGTTGGTACTATCTATGCCCCATCAAAGGCACCAACTTTCAATCTAACTATTGGCACCCAAGCCATCAAAGCTTCAAAACAAAAGGTGCTCAAACCATCTCAAAAGAAGCTAGAATATAAATATTGGTCCACTCATAATAAATGAAAGTTCACTCCTCTTGGAGAATCTTTGGAATCAGCTATGAGAACTCTATTGGCTAATAACATCATCTCTTTTCCTAAGATCTAACAATCTAATCCTGATCCTAAACCAAAATGGTGGAGAGAGAATGAATTCTGTGATTTCCATTGAGATAAAGGTCACAAAACCAATAAATGCTTACGCTTGAAACATACTATTCAAGATCTAATTGATAAGGGAGACATCACGATTGACAATCATAAGAGCAATAATGATCATAGAGCATTCACAGAACCATTTCTGAAACATGGTCAAGAAGTTTCATCGTCTCAGCCTAATATGGGGACAAAAGTCAATTATGCTTACCCTAGAACTAATGCTATTATCAATATGGTTGAACCTTATCTCTCTGAGCATTGCAATGTTATCACAATTGTGTCAAGAGATAGAGATCATACTTCAGCTAATACAGTGACTCGATCATAGGCTTGGGCACATCTGAATGGACAAATCCCAGATTCATCAAACGTCCCTAAGATGCCCTTCAATATTTCTTCTACTTCTAAACAGAAGGCTATGTCTAAATCTTCCAATCCTAAAGATACGAGGCCAACATCTTACAATATTGTCCAACAACTCCAACACACTAATGCAAAAATCTCCATGTTTGATTTGCTTTGAATATCTTCAACTCATAGAGCTATTCTAGACAAAGCTTTGCTCAGATCCAATATTCTTGATGACCTTGATTTAGACAGGTTCCAGACTATGGTTGGACATCTTACATCTCTGCAATATATCTCCTTCTCAAAGGAAGATGATAGCTCCTTGAGTCACCCACATAACCAACCCTTGCATATAGAAGTCTTGATCTAGAACTATAGAGTCAAACGTGTGCTGATAGATGGGGGCACTGGCCTAAACATTTGTTCTTATAGCTTGGTCACACAATTGGGATTTTCAGAATTGGCTATTGATCCTAGAAAGAAAATAACTATAAAAGCCTATGATGAACAAGAAAGATCTTCTAAAGGCACCATTGTCTTACCTATCAGAGCAGGTCCAGTTACCAGAGATACTATCTATCAAGTTTTTGATCTACCTTTTGCTTGCAACATTCTTCTAGGGAGACCATGGATACATGAGATGAAGGCTATTCCTTCTCCATTCCACCAATGCTTGAAATTTCCTTATGGAGTAGAGGTCACTATTCCAGCAGACATATCCACCACTTGCAATACATTGAAGGAAAGTGTGGATAAGCTTGTGCCTAATAATAGAGAATCTTTTGTTACACCAACAGAAGAAGCATCCACATCTAAAATAGAAGATCTTGCAAAAGAGGTCAATATCAAAGAAAATGGTATGGGAGAATATACTATAGAGCTAGTCTTATCTTTGACATCTCTACCTATCTCACCTAAGTCTTATGGACAATCCTTAAAATAGTCCAAACCAGACTCTAAAGCACCTCTAGAGGCATATAAGAAGAATTTTGTAGCAGAACAAGTCTCCAAGCAAGAATTTGAAGAGGATGAAGCTGTGCTTACATGGCTATACAAAGATGAACCAGAATCTCAAGTTGTTCAAACTAATGACTCTACAATATCCAAAATCCCTTCTAAGTCCTATGGTCCAAGAGATAAATTGATAGCTAAGATGGGATATCCAAGTAAAAGACCTCTAGGAGTCAGAGGAAAAGGTCTTGTAACCCCTATTCCACATGTTGGTAGGGAAAAAAAGAATACTGTTGGCCTACGCTTTAAAAAGAAACCCTTCCACCTCAAAGGTCATTGTTCTCATGTCATAGAGAAAATCACACTAGGTGAACCTCTTCTTAAGAAGGAAGAAACTGAACCATCAGATAGTGATTTAGACAGCTCTGAACTTATCCCTTATGAACATTTGCCTAAGGAAATCAAAGACCTCCTTGAAGCTGAAGATGATCCAATCAAAATAATTAATGTAGTAGAAACACAAGAACCTACTGTCAATGAAGAGATAGTTGCAACATAAGAACCAGCTAATCTTGAAGATAATCAAATAGACAAAGAGGAAGGTGGTAGTTATTTTGAGACAAATTCTCATGAGTATGAATTCAAATCAGCATATGAGGGTAACCCTTCTTGGGGTATTCATGCTGACTTTACTCATGTTCTAAGATTTCCTAGAGGTCCTAAGTCAGAAGATGAATCTAATGACTATGAATGGGGAGCCATTCCAGAAGAAGATGAGCTTATTACAAAGAAACATGTTGATGTTATTCACCAATATACACCTACACCCAACATAAGTCTAGAGCGAAATGATGAACTTATCGAGTCTGATCCACCGATGGATGAAGTGGATTCCCATAATGACATTGAGCCTATTCATGAATTGAATGTCTTAAGTTGTAATATCACCTTTGAACTTGAGCATCAGGTTCAGACCAATGATGACAGATCCATATCTATAAACACTATCTCCCAATCTTTCACTACTTTGACTATCCAACATCCTAAACTTCTTGATCAAACCTCCACAAATCTGAGCCATGGTATTTATACCTTCCCAAATGACTATGCCCTTGCTTGCTACCTCAATAGAGTTGAGCCTATGAGGACTTCCATCAATGAACCGAGCATTAGCATGATGGAGTCAGACATCAAGTATCTTAGTTAGAAAAAGAAGAATAAAATAAAAAGGAGTTACAAGGGTGAAAACCACTTTGTGGTAGTCTTAGAACCTACAAAAGTAAAAATAAAAGATGTATTCAAAGGTGAAAACCTCTCTGAGGTGCCTAAGGATGAGATATTTGATGTCCTTCTAAGTCATTTATAGGACAGATCTCCAATTCTAATTGAGCCCACTCAATCTATCAACTTGGGAACTATAGAAGAACCACAGTTGATCCATGTAGCACAATCTTTTATCAGAAGAATAGAAACAAAAATTTACTACATTCCTAATAGAAAAGAAGATCAACTTTGCATGGAAATATTCAGATATGCCAGGGTTGGATCCTAATCTTATAATGCATCATTTATCTATAGCTCCAAATGTCAAACCTGTTAAGCAAAAATTGAGAAAGATGCATCCTCATGTTGCACTCTTGGTAAAAGTTGAATTAGAGAAGCTCCTGAAAGTCGGATTCATCCAAGTTATTGACTATACAGAGTGGATCTCTAATATTGTACCTATGTCAAAACCAAATAAATCAATCAGAGTGTGTACAGACTTTAGAGATGTAAATATAGCATGCCCTAAGGATGATTTTCCACTACCTAACATTGATATAATAGTGGACATGACTATGAGCTTTGAGATGTATTCTTTAATGGATGGTTTTTCTGGGTATAATCAAATAAAAATTGCTCCAGAAGATCAAGAGAAAACTACTTTCACATGTGCATGGGGCACCTTCTATTGGAATGTCATGCCATTTGAGCTTAAAAATGTGGGTGCTACATATCAGAGAGCCATGACATCTATTTTTCATGACATGATGCATAGGACTATGGAGGATTATGTTGATGATACTTTAGCAAAATCTATGATTAGAGCTGAACATCGAAATGACTTGAGCAAGGTACTAGATAGAATGGAAAAATTTAGTCTTAGACTAAATCCTAAGAAGTGTGCTTTTGGTGTCACTTCTGGAAAGCTCTTAGGTTACATAGTTTCAAAGAAGGGCATTGAAGTTGATCCAGCTAAAGTAAAGGCTATAATGGAAATGCAACCCCTAAAGAACATCAATCAAATGAGGACATTGCAAGGAAGAGTTCAGTCTATCAGAAGATTTATATCACAACTAGCAGACATATCACAACCTTTTACAAAAACATTACATTAAGGTGTGACCTTTGCATGGAATAAAGAATGTGAGAACAACTTTAATCATATCAAGAAGTATCTATCAAATCCTCCTATCTTGATGCCTCCAATTCCAAGGAAGCCTTTGATCTTATATGTCTCCACTATAGATACATCACTAGGGGCATTGCTTGCACAACATGATGAGAACAAAAAGGAAAGAGCTATATACTATATCAGTAGAACATTGGTTGCATACAAAAAGAACTATGCAATGATTGAGAAAGCTTGTCTAGCTGTGATCTTTGCATCACAGAAATTGATACATTACATGTTGGTGCATACCACACATTTGGTAGCTAAGATTGATCCACTAAAGTACCTACTAAGAAAAGCTTCCTTCATAGGTAGATTAGCTAAATGGGTCATGCTCTTAAGTGAATTTGACATTGAATATGTGGAAAGAAAAGCTATCAAAGGACAGGTAATTTCTAATCAATTAGCAGATGCACCTATGATTGATGATACACCAATGCAAATGGAATTCTCAGATTCCTCTATCATGACTCTTTCTTCTAGAGAATGGCAATTATTCTTTGATGGCTCCTATACACAGAATGGATCCAGAGCAGGCATATTATTCATAACTCCTCAAGGATACTCGATCCCAAAAGCATTCAGATTAAAGTTTCCTTGCACAAACAATATTGCAGAATATGAAGCCCTTTTGAATGGTATGAAAATCACAATTGAGTGGAGAGTAACAGAAATACACATCCATGGAGACTCTCAACTTGTAATCCATCAAGTCAATGATGTGTACCAAACTAAAGATGAAAAGCGCATTCCCTGTACAAAAGAATGGTAGATGATCTAAAGAAGTATTTCATATCTATCGCATTTGAGAGAATTCCTAGAACAAAGAACCAGGCTACCGATGCAATGGAAACATTATCTACTTTATTATAGCAGCCTGAACATGAGCTATGCTATGAGTTCCTGGTGGAAGCACTTTCTTATCCCGCATATGATTCCCCTGAAACCTGCATGATTTGCACTATTGCTGGTCATGATTCATCTTGATACAAAAACCTATTCTCCTATGTCCAAGACCAAATCATCCTCGATACCTTTAACCACCATGAGAAGAGATACCTAATCTGTACTGCATCCTGATATGTCATCATTGGTCACAATCTATAAAAATGAGGTCTAGATGGTACACTCCTTAGATGTTTAGAATGGGAAGAGTCTCAACATGAACTCGAGGAAGTCCATGAGGGTATTTGTGGGTCACACTTGAATGGTTTAACACTAGCTCAAAAACTTATTAGGGCTAGATACTATTGGCCTGAAATGGAGAAAGAGTCTATCAAGTTTGCTAAGAACTGTCAAAAGTGCCAAGTACATGGTAACTTAATTCATGCTCTAGGGAGAGATCTAATTCCTTTTACTACACAATGGCCTTTTCACCAATGGACATTTGATCTTATAGGAGCTATATATCCTCATTCTTCTAATGGACATACCCATATAATCACAACTATAGATTATTTTACAAAATAAGTAGAAGTAGTCCCTTTGACACAAGCAACTGGAAAGCAAATATCTATGTTCATATTGAACTATATCATATGCAGATATGGGATACCTCATTCCATAATCATAGATAATGGTGGAAAATTTAAGAACAAAGACCTAGATGATTTATGTGCCAAATTCAAAATTACACAACATTGGTCATCTATTTACTATCCTCAAGGGAATGGACAAGCAGAGGCTTCTAACAAGAATCTATTGAAAATCTTTCATTTCACAGTTAATAAAATAGGAAGAGACTGGCATCTCATGATCAATCCAGCTCTCTCGGCCTACAGAACAAGTATCAAAATGCCTACTAGGGCTACACCTTTCACTTTATTTTATGGGTCTGAAGTGGTACTACCTATTGAGGTTGAAATCCCATCACTAAGAGTCAAAATGCATGGTCTAGTAATTGATGATGACTACAGAGTGTCTAGGTTGCAAGAACTTGAACTACTAGATGAGTGTAGACAAGTAGCGTATGATCATCTCAGAGTATATTAGAAGAGAATGTCTAGAGGTTACAACAAGAAAGTCAGACACAGAGAATTTCAAGTTGGTGATCTAGTCTTGAGAGAGAATCCTAAAATTCAATCACATAGAGAGTGCAAGGGGAAGTTTGAACCCAATTGGCTAGGTCCCTTTGTTATCACTGCTACTTTTGGCTCTAGTGCCTATCAACTCTCAGCAATTGAAGGAGAATAGCTCCGAGAACCAATCAATGTTCTCCATCTAAATAAATTTTATGACTAAGGCATTCAGTGTATGGTAAAATGTCCTAAAAAAATTATTAAAATTGGAAAAAGTCTTGAAAAAATGAACATCTTGGTGAAAACCTAACAATGTGTGCCTTGATGATTCACAAAAAAAAAAAATCAAAAAAAAAAATTTGAAAAATATCAAAAGTACAAAAAAATTGAAAAATGAAAAAAAAAAAGAAAAAAATGAGAAAAAGAAAAAGTGCCTTGGTGAAAACCTGGAAACAGGCACCTTGGTAGCAAAAATAGAATCTCTACCAAGATGGTGAAAACCTGGCAAACAGATACCACTTGTTCAAAATGCTCCATCTATCAGCACAATCTTGGTCTTTCCCAGCTTTCAGTCTTGCTTTAGTCTGTATATATTCCTATTTTCAATAAGTCGGTCTGTACACCAATTAGCTCAAGCGTCTGTATCCTATCAATGCTTAACACTTGGGGGCAATCAATGTCATATCCTATGGTCTCTAGTATATCTTAGACAAGTCATATCCAATCAAAGTCCTTTAGAGCTTCATCTGAGTCAGCCTATCTGTCCTGTCTCCAGAAAGGATTTTGCATCTACAACAACGCAATCAAACATCAAACTGAAAACAATATATGCTTTTTTTACATGCTTTTATCTCCTTGTATGCTTACTGATTCGCATTGATATTTTTTCATATTATGATCCCTCAAGCTCTTTGATGATGTCCTTTACAGGATTTAGAGAGTGATGACTGGGGGCATAATCTTTTCTTTGTCTTCTGCTTGTATGTGAAAATCTAATAACTTTGGAAATTCTAGATTGAAATGGTGTCCGACTGTAAGAGCCTCTATCTTGAATTGGATGGCCATGCGTACCTCGACCATTGATACCTGGAAAATTCAAGGAAGTTTGATCTAACTATTGTCTTTTTAAGTGAGTTCTTTCTCCTACTGTGAAACGTGATCTTACCTAAGGATGTGAATGATAAAGGGTCACTACGGGTAATTCACACTAGACTTAGAATGATCTCTTGACTATTTGATGTATTTTTAATGCAAGGAGTATTCAGGTCATCAAGATGTTTATGTTCTGATACTTATACAAATTGCTATATCAAAATTGACATGATATTTAGGTCATCCTGGCATTTGTGCCTTGGTGCTTATATCTATTCCGACATTCTGAAAATAAAATCAATATTCATATATCTATGGTTGATTGACCAATGGATGTTGTATTGATTCCTGTGCATACAAATCAATATTCATATGTCTATGGTTTTATAACTAGTGGGCATTGTATTGATTTATCCAGTTACCTAAAAATTCAATGATGAGAATGACCGACACATGATCAGTGACTAGGTCCTAGGTCTTAGGTTGCCTTTTACTTTGCATATTTCTTTGCATTTTGCATGTTTGCATGATCTCACAAATGGCTACCTAAACTTCAAATGATTAAATGATTCTTCTATCACCTACTTCAAATCTAACAGAGAGTTGAATCCTACAAGAAGGTTCCTCCAATGACGCAGCAAGTAGAATCTTTTTTTCGAGATCAAAATCAAAATCTGAGATCATTTATATTGTAAACTGCTTGCATAATCGACCTTCAATCATCACAGAAATCTAGAATTCAACTTAACTGATTATCTTCTATCAAACTATCAAAATTTCAACTTGGTCAACTATGGTCAACTCATGGTTTCACCTAATCAAACTTGGTCTTTTGGACCTCCAAATGATGTAGAATGCATTTTCAAACATGTATAACCACTTTTCAAATCAATTAACATGCTTCTAAACTATTCAATGCTGACATTTCTTGTCAGATTTCAATTTGATCCCGAAGGGGTCATGGTATTGCACATCATTCAAAGTCTGTAAATCTGAAGCTGAAATCATATCTTTCCTCATTAATCAAGACAACAACCATGTCTAGTTACTAATTCATCCAAAGACCTCATTACTTGGGGAAAATCGATCATCGCTCGAGGCATATCAGATTCATCGAGATCTATATCAATCTAGTATTCTCTTAATCTTGTAAATTGTATCATTTTTTGCAAGTATTGGTTCAATTGTGTTATTTCCTTAGTTCTTTCGAAAACTAAAGGGTTCAAATGTGATACCAATGTGATTCTTATCGACAATTGGGTCTAGAATCGGTCACTCACTTCTTCGCAATCATAAGGTTCAGAATCATGTGTTTTGACACTTTTTTGCAATCATCAGTTCATTGTTGTTATAGTTAACATTATCTTTGGTCATTCAAGACCTATTATCTTCATATTAATTTCAATCAATTTCTGTCTCATATCAATTTCAATTTCAAACATCAGTTTCAACATCATACACAGACTATCTTTGAACCACTACGCTTCACATAGTAATTCAAAGAGGGGCAACATGTAATACCCCAAAAATGGGCTATAAGTTCATTAACCTCTTATATCAACATATCGAACAAAATCGACATCGAAGTCCTAACCTAAGGCACATCTAAACATCATCGAATCCTAATTGGTTATCCTAAATTCTGCATCGAGGAATATTCCTAGTAATATTCCCAATTATCTTTAATTTAATGATTATTTGGCGATAAAACCTATTTATCCTAAATTTTGATTAATTGAATATTCTAAATATTTAATTAATTAGATTTAATACTGCCACTTAATTATTTAATTGAATTTAATTATATTTATTCCTAATTATTATTATTTAAATTTGACAATAAATCAAAATTCCTATCATTAATTGATTAAATTTTTATTTAATTAATTAAAGCATGTTTTCATATTTAATGATATTATTTTGGAATAAAAGTTTGATTTAATAATAGATTAACCCATAAATCAATTGTTTCATTTTTTAAATCAGTTAAGTTGGAAATAAATCACTTTATTTATTTATTTAATTCGTAATTATTATGCACATTCAAAAAGTAGTTAAACTTGAAATCAGAAAATCAATTCAAGTTGTTTTAAAAATAAACTCAACTCTGATTTGAGTTAAAAAGTTGTTTTTGCATGTTTTTGCATGATTTATTGTGAGTTAACTATCTTTAATTCTTTGTTTACTCAAAAATCAACTAAGTGATTTATGGATTTTTCCATGCATCCCCAAAGCCCTAGATTTCTATAAAATTAAGGCCTCAGCTCTTCATATCGATATCTCATAATTTACAAACTTATGCTGGCAAATTGGTATCTGAAGAATTGGAGCTTCTTTTGTGAATTAACAACTTTGTGAGATCATTCATATTTTAGCATATCATTGTTAGATTAATTGTATTGCATATTAGTTTTTCATCTAGAATAGATTCATATCAGATTTCTCATATTATTGCATAGAAAACCAAAAAAAATAGATTAATTTGCATCTAATTCATATCTAGATTTTGCATTCAAATCCTTCATTTAGGTGTCGTCAAGGTCACTGATCTCGGTCCAATCTGAGAATACATACTCGCACCTACTAGAAGGTAGTAAATCACCTGGTTAGATTAGTTTTCATTTCACTGCATGATTTTGATTTTAAGCTAACCTCTAATGTTTTACTGAAGTGTTGTGTCTACAAGTAGGTACAAAATTCACACACACACCGGCAAGCCTAAGTCACTGTTGCACAATACCTACTAGTACCGCTGGCAGGGACTAGCCATGTCATGCAATACTAGTAGGTACCACCAGTAGGGGAATTAACTCTTCCATGAGGTACGTGTAGAATCTCATGCCCCAATCAAAATTTAAAAAATAATTTTATATATATATATATATATATATATATATATATATATATATATATATATATATCCACCATATTTTATTAATAATCTGACTCAATAACTCCCCCATGGAAGAACCAGTAAGAAACCCCGGGATCATAGTTATATACAAGCATAGTTGGCATGTTACGTATAGAATCTTGATCGACAAGGTAGTTCTTGAAGAGCAATTCGGGGGCTTTGGGGTTGGTCGTGCAAGAAAATAGTAGGGGCCTCCCCCCCACTCCAATCTATAGCCTCCTAGTGCATTCTTCCAAGAAGATATAGTTGTTAGAATAGGGCGGGGTCCGCGAGAACAACTATAGTTGATCAATGGAGAGAAACTAGAAACTGGAAAGGGCCTCCCGATGAACCACAACTTAATTGAAATGACTATCTTCCTAATTTCCCACCCCCCTACCAGCGTCTAGAATCTAGCAACAAAGATAGAGTGCCAATTCTAGAGATAGCTACCTTAGAATAGTAGCGAACATGCCATTAATCCACCCAACTATAGCTACCATAGCCCTACTATTCTAAGGGCCACCCTTTTTTGAGATAATTGTCTGCCCTCAAGCACACCCTATGAACATGCAAGGAAGCAATAGTGTAGGGAAACATTCAGTTCTGATAGCCCCACCTGGCTTATTCTATTATTGCTTGATTCTATACATAACATGGCTGGATGGCGGATAGTTGCCCTACCTTATGCTTCTACTAATGGTTAATGACTAGGATTCTTTGAGGCACCAATATGGGCTTCTACCAAGTTGTTTCCATGGGTTGTGCCCATGGGTTAAGGGTTTGATTAATCCCATGGTCAACCAGTTTCCATGGGTGGTGTCTATGGGTTAAGGGTCGAATCCTCCAGTTCCAACCAGTGCCCATGGGCTTCAGGTTGTTGGAATGAACCTCAACTGGTTGTAGATAAATCCTTTGGTCTCACTTGTTCCTAAGGGTTGTGGGGATTGAACCTTTGGTATCATTCTAGGCAGGGCCCAATGGCCCTATCTTTCCTATGGGAAGAGTTGGAGAAGTGCCCGTGGTATTGGCCTGTGGTACAGGGATGTCTGGCGGGGAAGAATCCATCTATCCCTCATGGTTCTTGAGTCCTAGTGGTGAAGAACTCGAATGATCTATCTATTTTATTGATTGAATCCAGTCAGGAGAATTATGGAAAGAATCAGGCTGCACCAAGCTGAGGTCATTCACGGTTCACCACTTCACCCTAGAGGTGAAGAATCCATGATCAAACACTGACATAGAGGAAAGGAGGATCAGGACCTAGTCGCGAATCAAGCTTAGATAGGGATGGGAGGCATCAGATCAGGCTTAAATAGGGATGGGAGGTCATTCCACCTCCTAGTGGTGATGAATCAGTCTGGCCTTGACTTGCGTGATTGATTCCCACTAGCTCAAGCTTGAGGCAGTCATCAATCCGGTCCTGGAAGATGCAGAAGCCCCATAGCCCTACTATTCTAAGGGGAATCAAAAAAGGGGCTATTCTATGGTTAGACCTTACCTTCATGGCCTAAAATTCGATAGGGGGTAAGGTTAGCCCACTACCTTCATTTCATCAGGTAAGGGCCCTTCATGATAATGTGCGGGTGGTATACCATTAACCTTACCTGAATGGAATGAAGGGCCCTTACCTTCATTTCATTCCTTACCTTGATAAAAAGGTAAGGGATAAAAAGGTAAGGGCCCTCCCATAGAATTGTACGGCTACCCTTCAAATAGTAGGGGTAGTTGACCAAGTAAAAGAAGTAATTTCACCAGTTGTTGACCCAGCTTGTTTAGTATCACCCCCAGCATCCTTACTTGCATACCTCTTTGTTCTGATATTGCCTAGACCTATTCATAAGTAACCTTAGAAAGCTACTAGGATTCAGTTCCAGCCCATAGAATAATAGGGAACTAGTTCCCCTTATAGATAGTAGGGGCCAGTTATAGATTGAGAGCTTATTTTGGACCCAATTGGATTTTATGCTTGTCCATTTGATTCAGTCACCTATAGATAAGTAGGGGGCAGTTTATCTTGTTGATCCACCAATTTTTGGTAATTAAATCTTATCAGTGTTTGATCCAAGACTAGTAATAGAGCTACCAGTGGTTTAATATCCAGTTCCAAGTACAGATTCACCTGTTGATTCGGTTGCCTCTATCTTAGCTATGGGGTAAACTTAACCAAGTCTTACTACTTGCTCCTCCACCTTTTCAACTGATAGTGGGTCAACCACTACCTTCACTATTGGCTTTCGATCTGGGTATAGATATTGAGAATACATACATACATACATACATACATACATACATACATACATACATACATATATATATATATATATATATATATATATATATATATATATATATATATATATATATATATATATATATATATATATATATATATATATATATATATATATATATATATATATATACAGGGTAAATTTAACCAGGTCTTACTGCTTGCTCCTCCACCTTTTCAATTGATAGTGGGTCAACCACTACCTTCGCTATTGGCTTTCGATCTAGGTATAGATATT
>BSBK01003774.1:0-2500 GCA_027943335.1 Chamaecyparis obtusa
ACCATTGGCAACATGTTCTAGGTGAATGGGGCCCAAATTTGGCCTAGACCTACCATGTCAGGGTCTTGGGGGGAAATCTAGTCCCATGGTCAGCTTGCTTTATTTTTACCCCCCAAATGATGTGAGATGTATATAAACCCCTATCTCTCCGCATTTTGGGATCCATGATTTAGATTCTAGAATCCATTATTGTAAAAAGTATTCTAGTGATTAAGTATTCAAGCCATAAAGTGCAAGGAAGAAAACTAAGAAATCAAGAGCCATAAAGTTCAAGCATTCAAGTACTCATTCTTCTCAAGCAATCAAGGTGTTTTTATCCATAGATCTATCTTTTTGCCCCCATTAGAGGTCAAGAAAAGGAGTTTTCTATTAATGAAGGAGATCCACATCTATCTATTCTCATTCAAGTCTTCTCTCTCTTCTAAATCAAACATTGTGACAAACTACAAAATCTATTCCATAAGGTTTTTCCTTTCATGATTTTCTTTTGGGTTTTTGTGTTTAGTCAAAGCTATTGCATCAACATATTTGATCATATTTAAAGAATTATTTGCATCTCTAATGTATGATATGCTTCATTTTATAGATCTAGTCTCTCCTACATGACAACACGCTTTCCTTTAATTCATTTTATTTTAAGGTTGATTCCTAAACATGGGGCCAAGGAAAACCCCTTTAGCCAATATTCTTCCCCATTTTTGTGTGTGTAGGAATAGGTTGTGGAGCTATCACACAGGATTTGGGTAGATTGGGAGCAACTGAATGATACTAAATTCAATTAAAAACATTAGGGACACATCATCACTCCTATCATGTCCCTGCCATTTTGAGCTCAGATCTTAGCCATGGGTCATTTCTGTCTTCTTGTTTTCATTTCTATGAATTTCTATTCACACTTTGTCTATTATAGTATATTTTTACTAGTTTTTCAGTAACTTGTCATTAACCATTTACATTATTTTATCTTATCATTTCCACTTTCCTACCCTTATTCACACCACATTTTTAGTGAAGGAATCATTATTCCCTTTTAAGCACTTAAGTCACCTCTTGAGCCTATCGGGGGTATCTTCCTTCCAAATGTGCAATTGAGAAAGAGGAGGTGACCTACCTATTTACATTGCTTCTATTTTCCTATAGTACAAGTAAGGAAAAAGTGTGATTACCTTGGGAAGGTTAAGAATTCATTATCAAAAGGTGCATTTAATAAATATGCAATGATTATGATGGGACAAAAAAAGACACATCCCAAACAATGACACTTTTCATTCAAGAGTAAGATATAAGAAGACAATCCTTGGTATAAAGAAAAAAAATGGGGGTAGAAGGATATATGAGAAGGAGATTATAAAATATTGGATATCAATGGCAGCAAGAGATTATATAATGGAGGTTTCAATTCAATGAATGAGGAATTGTAATATTATAACACACACAAATAGAGATACACACATATACATATGCATATACATACATATACATATACATATACATATACATATACATATACATATACATATACATGTGTTTGTGTGTGTCTAAATTATACATCTAGGGTATATATTATATAACTGAAGGAGGGTGAACCCACAATAGTGGGTTACACTTTTCAAAGGAACGAATTCGGCCTGAAAAGCGAATCCGTAAAAAATTCATTTCTTACTTTCGATAGAAACTAACCCAACTTTTGATCGTAAGTAGGAAACTTCCAATCGAAAGTCCCAAAATCCTTACTTTCGATCGAAATAAATTTACGATCGAAAGTGTTTTTTTGACTTTCGATAGAAAGTAATAAAGAACTTTCAATCAGAAGTCCTTAATATGGGACTTTCGATCGAAAGTAAGAAACTAGGGTTTTCAGCGGGTTAAAATAGCTGAAAGTGACTTTCACTGTCACTTTCAGCAACAATGAAAAAAGCGAGTAGCAGCTTGGCTTCCGAATTACCAAACATTGCTATCAAGTTTTTTATTTTCATTTTTTATTATTTGAAGTTTTTTATATATAGATTTAGTATACATGCATATATACATGTGTATATATGCATATATGCATATATATACATATATACATATATATACATATATGCATATATATATATATATATATATATATATATATATGTATATATGCATATATGCCTATATATATGCACATGTATATGTGTATATATGCATGTATATATATAGATTTTTCATTAGTTAAATTTTTTGATATGTAGATTTAGTATATATACATGTATATATGTATATATATACATATATACATACATGTATGCATGTATATATACATATATACATGCATATATACATGTATATATATGCATGTATACATGTGTATATATACATGTATATATGCATATAATATTTATATGTATATATACATGCATGTATATATGCACATGTGTGTATATATATATATATATATATATGACATATTATATATCTATATATATAGATATATAATACATGTCATATATATATGACATGTATACATGTTATA
>BSBK01003774.1:7500-120000 GCA_027943335.1 Chamaecyparis obtusa
CAAGTTTAATACAAGCTGTGAAACTTAAATATAGTACTAGAACATGTGGGAAACATAATTCCATCACTTGTTTCATTCTATGTTAGCTTCATCCTCTCATTGCAAGAACGTAATAAATAGTAACTAACACCTTCCACATTTCCAAGCTCTGCTACTACTGCAAAAATATGTCTTGCATTTAAAGAGAACTTTTAATTTTAGGAGCTTGTAAATATAAATTAAACAAACTTTATTTATGAATCCTTTTTAAACATGTACATAAACACACACGTACCAATTTTGATCAAACCTAAAATATGGTCATAATCTATAGAAATTAATGGAATGTCGTCAAAGCTTTCATCCTGAACATCATTTGTGTTTGTAACATCTAGTGGAACCAAATTCCATTCACTAACATATCCACATTTTTGGTTGATACATTCGTCATAGTTTTCAGAAATGCAATCATAACAAAAGCATGAGTAATCTCTAGTGTACAATGACCACACATTACTATCCGTACTCATAACTAAATGTAGGGATCTTGTTTTGTCTACTCTCTTGCATCCATGGATTGATCTTCTATCAACACCTGAACAATAGAGAGGTCACGTGTAAAAATTGAAAACAGATATAAGTTAACTCAAACAATGATCAATAAATTTAAAATTAATACCTGTTAACTCCAAGAATACTCGGAAGGGTATGAATTGATCTGATTGTGATGATGTGTTATCACAATTTGGCACCACAAAATGCATCTTGCACCACTCAACTACATCACGAGCATTATTTATACGATATCCCTGATAGTCCAGTTGATACTTTCTTAAAGCATGTTTGATACAAGCTCCTGCACCAACATGCTCTCCCTTTCCATATCCACTCTCAAAGAAACTCCAAATATGTGGTATCTTTTGGTATCGATGATATCTACATAGTGCATAAAATGGCCTTGCTAATTTAAATTGTGCTGCACATCTATCCAACCAAACCAAATGCTTATCAATTTTGATGTCTTTGTTTTCCAAATATCCAAAAAATGTCTTAAAGAAATTCTTGACAAAATGTATGTGATGCTCTTTATCATCACTAATGTAAAAGTGATATTCTTTCTTTATGACTCGTGCTTGATATGTAATTTCAACACCATCCAAACCTAATTATGCATGTCGATAAGACACATGTACTGTGATAGTCACCTACTATGTATAGTAGTATTCTGCTTGAAGTTGTTTAAATTGAGAAACAAAGGAGTAGTTCTCTGCAAAATCAACAACCGATAAAATTGTTCCTAGTGGAAAATTTTCTTTTTGTATTTGGAATTGTTTTGCCTGCCATTTAGCAAAAAAACATGACGTATGTATGGTTAAATCAATTTATGAAAATTCTCCATAAATGTTGCAACAGGTATCTCGTCTTCTACATATTCCAACCTTGTTGATTCTTTCCCGACTTTTGTTTCAAACTTTATGTACTTGTATCTCTTACAATTTATCATCCTCGTCATGTCAGTATCTTCAAGTCTCAAAGGAAATTTAGCCAAATCCCCGCATGTTTGACAAGTTCCTCTTATGCAATCTATTTCAGGTATTTCATGATCAATTGATTTGTTAAATAAGATTGATGCTATGAATTGGCTTGGACGTTTAGGAAAATCATTATGAGAACCACCACTTCTTCTATCATCTTTTTAAACCATTGATAGTAGAGATCGAATTCAATATGATATCGATAACAACAAGTTTCAAAAGATTTATTTATCTTTACAAAAAATGGTTTTAATCTTTCAAACATTGTTTGTCCAATCTTAATGTCAGGATTTAAGTTACAAAATGAGAGATACAATTCATGTTGTGTGGTGTCCAACCAATGTTTTGTGTGCTGGAAATATTCCTTAAGCCCAGTCCTATTCTTGATAATGTCTCTTGTATTTGGTGAAGGATAAGTATGATCAGTCCAAAATAACGTAACTAAGTTCCTAACTGTTTCATTAATCCTATCAAACTAAGGAGCTCTACAAATTAGTTCCCAATTACCTTCCAATGTAGTATCATCCAAATTGATTCTTCTTTTCAAATAATGTCTCATTGTCTTCCTACTATACCCGATCTGAGATGAAAGTGAAGAAATTTGTCTTCTTTGGGACATGTTTTTATTTAAAATAGATGTCAGTATCACTCTTCTTGAAATTGACCTATCTGTAGCTCTAGTTGTTTTTCCAATGGAATGCAAACCTTCCTTAACACTGTCAACAATATTTTTTTGTACATTACATGATTTTAACTTTTTCAAACTTGCATCTACACCCAACAATTTTAATGGCTCTTTCAACTCATCTTTAAGAAGTGTAATTGATAACAGTTGAGTTTTTTCAAGTGTACCAAGATTCTCAAATTCTTTCATTATTTGCTTAGACTTTTTATTCAATGCCCTCTTCGTAATATTTATGGGTTGCTTAGCATAATCTCTCAATTTTTCCACATCCATTTCAATTAAATGATCTATGCTTTTACGATTAATTTTTCTCTTCAACTGTTGGAGTAGACTATCATTCACATATGTTTCTTGCATTTCTGCTGCAAATAAAATCAAAAAATATCTTAATATCTCATCTTAAGGGGACCTTCATGAAATAAGTTTTTACAAGCTTGAATGTCAAACCTATAATAATTTATAAACTAATGAGAGAAACACATACTTGTTTGACCTTGGGTTGATTCAACTTGGGATGCCCCTTGTCCAACATTCTCATCATCAAAGGCTACATGTACATAACAAAATAATAACTTCTTAAGGGGAAAGACCCAAAATGTATATTCACCAATAAGAGACTAAATCAAGACAATGAGAGAGAGTCAGTGAGAGAGAGATGTGTACTTGTTTGATATTTTGAGAGTTGTGCTTGTTGAGCTTGCAATGACCCTTCTCCAACTTTTGAAGGTTGGGCTTGTTGAGCTTGTGATGACCCTTCTCCAACTTCGAAAGGTTGGGCTTTGTTGAGCTTGTGATGAACCTTCTCCAACTTTAGAAGGTTGTGTTTCTTGAGAATTTCCTACATGTATGAAGTAAAAATTATTAAACAAAAACTTTTGAATGAAGTTAGGTCTAACAAGGTTCATGTATTAAGTCAACATAGGTCCTAATAGGTCTAGTTGGGTCTAATTGAGTCCTAACATGTCTAGTTGGGCCTAATTGGGTCTAATTGAGTCCTAATAGGTCTAATTCTAATTGGGTCCTAATAGGTCATATTAGGTCCTAATTAGCCCTAGAATTAGTCATATTTGGTCCTAATAGGTCCTAATTGAGTGTAATTAGGTGCTAATTTATTCTAATTTAGTCTAATTGGTTCTAATAGGTCATATTAGGTCCTAATTGGATCTAATTGGTTCTAATTGAGTCTAATTAGGTCCTAATTAGTTCTAATTGGTCCTAATAGGTCATATTAGTTCTAATTAGATCTAATTTATCCTAATTGAGTCTAGAATTAGGTCCTAATTAGTTTTAATTGGTCCTAATTGGTCATAGTTGGTCCTAATATGTCCTATTAGGTCTTAATTAGTCCTAATTGGTTTTAATTGAGTCTAATTAGGTGCTAATTGGTTCTAATTGGTTCTAATTGATTCTAATTGGGTCCTAATAGGTCCTATTAGGTCTTAATTAGTCCTAATTGGTCATAGTTGGTCTTAATAGGTCCTAATAGGTCATATTGGTCATAATTAGTCCTAATTGGTCATAATAGGTCCTAATTAGTCTAGAGTTAAGTCATAATAGGTCATAATTTAGGTCACAATAAGTCCTAATTAGGTCCTAATTAGGTCCTAATTGGTTCTAATAGGTCATATTAGGTCGTAATTGGATCTAATTGGTCCTAATTGGAGCTAATTGGTTCTAATTAAGTCTAATTAGGTCCTAATTAGTTCTAATTGGTCCTAATTGGTTCTGATTAGTCTTAGAGTTAGTCCTAATTGGTTCTAATTGGTTCTAATTAGTTCTAATTGGTTCTAATTGGATCTAATCAGGTCTAATAGGTTCTAATTAGTTCTAATTGGTTCTAGAATTGGTTCTAATTGGTTCTAATAGGTTCTAATTAGTTCTAATTGGTTCTAATTGATTCTAATTGGGTCCTAATAGGTCCTAATTAGTCCTAATTGGTCATAGTTGGTCCTAATAGGTCCTAATTAGTCTTAATTGGATCTAATTGGTTCTAATTGAGTCTAATTAGATCCTAATTAGTTCTAATTGGTCCTAATTGGTCCTAATTGGTTCTAATTAGTCCTAGTTAGTCCTAATTGGTTCTAATTGGTTCAAATTGGATCTAATAGGTCCTAATTAGGTCCTAATTGGTTCTAATAGGTCATATTAGGTCATAATTAGATCTAATTAGTCCTAATTGAGTCTAATTAGGTCCTAATTAGTTGTAATTGGTCCTAATTGGTCATAGTTGGTCCTAATAGGTCATATTAGGTCCTAATTAGTCCTAATTGGTTCTAATTAAGTCTAATTAGGTGCTAATTGGTTCTAATTGATTCTAATTGGGTCCTAATAGGTCCTAATTGGTCATAGTTGGTCCTAATAAGTCCGAATAGGTCATATTGGTCCTAATTAGTCCTAATTGGTCATAATAGGTCTTAATTAGTCTAGAGTTAAGTTGTAATAGGTCATAATAGGTCCTAATTAGTCTAGAGTTAAGTCGTAATAGGTCATAATAGGTCCTAATTAGGTTCTAATTGGTCCTAATAGGTCATATTAGTCCTAATCAGATCTAATTAGTCCTAATTGAGTCTAGAATTAGGTCCTAATTAGTTGTAATTGGTCCTAATTGGCCCTAATTGGTCCTAATTGGTCATAGTTGGTCCTAATAGGTCCTATTAGGTCCTAATTAGTCCTAATTGGTTCTAATTGAGTCTAATTAGGTGCTAATTAGTTCTAATTGGATCCTAATAGGTCCTAATTGGTTCTAATAGGTCATATTAGGTCCTAATTGGATCTAATTGGTTCTAATTGAGTTTAATTAGGTCCTAATTGGTTCTAATTAAGTCTAATTAGGTCCTAATTAGTTGTAATTGGTCCTAATTGATTCTAGGATAATTGAGTCTAATTAGCTCCTAATTAGCTCCTGATTAGTTCTAATTGGTTCTAATTGGTTCTAATTGGTCCTAATTAGTCCTAATCGGGTCTAATTGGTCCTAATTGGTCCTAATTGATTCTAGTTGGGTCCTAATAGGTCATATTAGGTCTTCATTGGTCCTAATTGGTCATAGTTGGTCCTAATAGGTCCTAATAGGTCATATTGGTCTAATTAGGTCTTAGTTGGGTCTAATTAGGTCCTAATAGGTCCTAGCCATATCTAGTTAGGTCTAATAGGTACTAATAGGTCATAGTTAGGTGTAGTTAGGTCTAATAGGTCCTAATACCTATCTAGTTAGGTCTAATTAATAGATAGATAAACCTCTAATTGGTCGAGGACTAATACCTATCTAATAGGTCTAGGTCAGGTAATTGGTCCTAATTGGTCTAATAGGTCCTAATAAGTCCTAGTTAGGTAGATAGTTAGGTCGAATTCCAGTCCTAATTGGTTTAATAGGACCAAATAGGTCTACAGTTAGGTAGATAGTTAAGTCTAATAGGTCCTAATTGGTCCAATTACCTGTCTAATTGGTCCTAATAGGTATAGTTAGGTCTATTTGTACCCAATAGGTCCTAATACATCTAATTGTTCAGACTAACAAGTCCTAATAGATCTAATTGGTAGGACTAGAATAGGTCAGACTAACAAGTCCTAATAAATTTACATGATGAACATTAAGACAAGTCTTGACCATCAACTTAAAATATCTAGAGAGAAAGATCTTAGACATACCTTGTTTTTGACGATAATATATTTTTTGCAATTCTTCACATAGTCTTTGTTCAGTCTCTTCTGAATAATGTTGTGTACTTTTCTTTAGTCTTCTCTTTTTATTTCCCATCACAACTTAGAAAATTGTTCCTTGCTAAAATGTCTTCCTTCTCCTAAATGCAAATTATTTTATAGCTTTCGGATTAATGAAATGAAAAAAATATACATTTATTTATACCTAATCCTTATTAACTGGAAACAACACCAAAAATGCCGACCTAAGTTTCGATCGAAAGTTAAACTTGACTTTCTATCGAAACTAAATGACTTTCGATTGAAACTAGTTTAGTAATGGCTAGAATTTGCATTTTTCGTGAAAGTACTTTTGATAGAAAGTACTTTCTATCGAAAGTGCCTGGTTTAGGCCATGGTTGCAAGTTTGGAAGAAATTTTGAGAATTTCATGGCTTCGGGCCTCAAGCGCGGTGATCAAATGGAAGAATAAGAAGACGTCCTTTTGCATACAACAATACTCAAAACTAGCTTTCTAACAATTATATATTTGACTATTTTTGAATTTATTATGTGTATGGTTTTTTACGTTAATCGAATGTAGGTTTTTATCAAATATAAACCTCTGAGTTTGATGTTCAATGAAAAATAGTAAAAAAGGGAATTTTTTTTTGAAAAATAACAGTGCCCTACATATTCAAGTCTAGTTTCTATAAAAAAAATATTTGAAATTCGATAAATACACAACAAGTTATAAGCTATGTAGTTAAGGTATGTCAAAATTATGGTTTAGTCAACTTTAAACGTTAATAAAATATGCAATAATTGTGATAATGTCATCAAACCAATTGCATGCCCTCTGTATGGATGTTACGAAACTAAATTTGAAAGAATCACATTCATATCTATTTTACAAAAAAAAGTTATGCTCTATGAAAATAATGTTACTATTTGAAAATGACGTTTTCAGCACCATACCAATTTTCGTGGGAGAAAGAAAAAAGTAATCAAATAAATTTAAAAAAAAATTAAAAAAATATATTTAGAATCTAGACAAAAAATCCTAAAAGACTCTAATTTACTTCATCCTCTGATTTTGAATGGTTCAATGGCAATATGCATCCGAATTTGAAATCTTTTCTCAAAATGTAGAGTTCAATGTCCGTTCAGGCAAAAAAGTGTAAGGTTTCCCACTATTGTGGGTTTACCTAGGATTTAATATATTTGGAATACAAGAATGATCATATATATATATATATATATATATATATATCTGTGTGTGTGTGTGTGTGTGTGAAAGAAATTAGAATTATATTATATGTAATTATGTATATACTTGAAAATATAAGATAGTAATCTCTGCTTAGCTAATTCCTTAATCACTCCCTAATACAACTAAGAGGATTGGGAGTTTGTGAAGGGAGTGACAGAGTGTAATAGTCACATGTCGGGAGGGTCTCAACATGGGTAAAATCCTTGAGGGAGCCCACTTGTAGACTATTTCTACACCCCGATCATAGTAATTCGATCATCCTTCTTAAGGTTGGTGATTAGGAGAGGAGTAAGGAATTACGGCTTAAGTATGTGTTATAAATTGGTGATCATTTCTTAATATAGTTTAAGTGCATAGTGATGTATGTTAATTTTTGGGAATTGACACTCTCCTAGTGGGGAACATCACAAGTTGCCAGTCCTAAGTGCAATCCAAACTCTAAATAAGAATTTCAAGGAAAATTAAGTAAGGTCCTAGTTGGGGACATTACAGTTCCCTTGATAGTTGAGTTTACCTTTGAGCTCTTATCAATGCAAAATAGTGGAGAATGTGTGTTGCAAACCTTGCATAATAATGCTAATTATGTAAAAAATATAAATTTAACTATATTGCATCTTATAGATGTAAATAGAAAGGTTAGGCATTCTCGGGAATAATGTATGTTACATGTGGCATTTAGATAATTATTTAATGTGTCACATTTAAAAATATATAATTTTAGAAAAAAACTTAGGAACAAATTTTTAATTTGGGGTCATCTTTTAGTGAGATCATGGTTTGAGGCACATGGTTTACTTACTACCACTTGGTGGTTTTGTATGGTCTTGCCCTTATAAATTGAGCAACTATTGTAGGTTGCATAAGTAGTATCATAGATTGGAATGTGGGGATATGTGATTTTTATTTGCTTGTTTACATATAATGAAACTAAGATGCTTGATACCTCAAAGGCCTTGCATGAAGACTTTGGAAGTGTATTGCAATCTTGTTCTTGAGATAATATATTGTGTGTAAGTCATTTGGAAGCTAGACCTTTCCCTCAAGAATTTTTTCTCAAGATACATCTAGTGTTATCTTATGGTACATGTTTTTTATGTTTCAAATTGTAGATTTTGAATACTTGTTTTTTATCTTATGAGCTTATGTGGATAAAACATTATTTTTTACAACCTCCTTCAACATACTTAGTAATGGTGTGTGTAAACCTAGTAATGTCATGTTTGTAGAAAATGGTATTCACAATGACAAACCCTACAAGACAAACTATACATAGGTATCAATGTGTGTTGTGATTGAGATACAAGGAGGTAATAGAGATCGCAAAAGGTGATTCTAAGTAGAGGAAATGATAGGTTTTAGTTTAAATCTAACTAGGACAAGTAAATGATAATATTTTAAGATTATGGTTTGTGTAGGGTAAAAGGGAATGATTGCTTGTGGCTTTATATGGAGAAGAATGATGGCTTGGATGGAAGAATATATGGGAGGGGGAGGAGATTAGTAAGATTCTATAGCTTGGATAACACAAATAATATTGTAATCTTCAATATTTAAATTTCTACCTTGCTACCATGGTCTATAATAGAGTTTATCAAATCATCTATGATGTGTGTGTGTGTGTGTGTGTATGAGAGAGAGAGAGAGAGAGAGAGAGAGAGAGAGCTAAATCACTGCCCAACAAAAGATGGATAAAATAATGCTTATATTAGGTTTTGGACTTATTTTTTGTAAAATTTATAGTTAAAATTAAGGTAAAAATGGGTGAGAAAAGCTACAACTTGAATAAGGAAACTAGTGACAAATACAAAAGGGTGTTAAAAACTAGCATCCATTCTTTGAGAAATTAGGAGCTCATATATTTAGGGTTGATCTAGATGAGGTTGTTGTACATGGGTTATCCTTGTTGTAAGCATAAGGAATATTTTAAAAGATGATTAATGTCAAGGAAGCATGAGGGAGTTTTGTTGGACAAATAATATCATTGATATCATGATGGTGTATTCTCTTGTAAAATGTTAATGTTATTGTGAGGAGTGTGTACTGAATCATTTGTTCCTGAACGAATACTACTTCTAAGGGAGTCTAGAAGTGTTTGTGTTAAGTTTCTGAAGCTTTACGCTCAGTGGCTATAAGTGTACTATGTTACACTGTCATTATTTCTGGTACTACATTTCACAGCTGGTGATTATTTTAGGTTGTAATTCTGAAATTAAGGCTTCAGACAAAGCATATCATATTCAAGCTTCAAAATCTTTGCCTCTTAGGATAGAGAGTTAAAATTCATAGAGTGCACATTGCATTATCTTAGAAACTGTGTAAGATTTATTGGTGGATGTGTCAGAGGAAGAAAACATGCACCAGCGAGAGGTAGCATGCAATTTAAAATGGGCAAACATATTAAAATGAGTAAACATATTTTAGAGTTAACAAGTCTAAACAAAGAATGGGCAAACATGGTCTTTCAGCAAAGCTGAGAACACTCCATTCTTGATAGGGTACCTGTACCTTTAGTAGTGTGCCTCCTGCAAAACTCAAGATAAAGCACAGTTCCACATCAACAAAGGTGAAGACTTTACTATTGAAGTAATGAAATCCAATGATGAAATTTCAGCCATAGAACCTCCTATGGGGTGGAAGGATCTAGACTAGTACAGTGATAGTAGGAACTGCTAGAACGCGGTCTAGATTTTCTAAGCTATGTGGATATGTATAGGGCTATGTATGATTGTTATAATCTTCTTTTTTGGGTAACAGTTGCTTCAATGTGTATGTATACATTTTTGTATACAAGCAACATCTTCCTTGTTAAGTTATTACTGTCTAAATAGTTTAGCAGCTTATGGATTATCTGAAACCCTACGCCGTCTTCCTTGTAAATTTTTGCAGCCTCATGTGTTGGCCTGAAACTTTCTAGGTTTTAGGAAGAATATCTCGTCCAATTTAAGGTTCCTTACAAGGTCCTGTTGAAGAATCATGTGTTCAATCACTTGCATATAAACAATTGGAACTTATAAATTCTTCTTTTTTCCAATTCACAACTTAGATGTTAACTTTCTTTTTTTTAATGTTTGTAGTTGAATACATGATTAGGGTGTTCCATTACAACATTTAGAGGGCTCAAAGATGTTTTATAATTTGGGTTTGTAATGTTTTTATGTTGTTAATTATGTTTATATGTTACTTTTGTGATTTATTTTTCCTAGTCCTTATACTTTGTTAATTCATGTATATCTTTACTTTCTAATCTAAGAATCAAGAATCATGATTCACTCTTACTACTTGTGATATATTTTTATCTTTATAAGTTTTAGTTTGTGATGTTTTTGTCTAGCTAGTATACTTTTATGTCACTTGTATTTATAAGTCATTGTTTCCATTTGTGTAGTAACATAAAAGATATGACTTATCTATTTGGGTTGAACTAGAATGTTGTACTTTTTGAAGCTTATGTTATTATTTGTTTGCATTGAAAATAAATATTTAAATAATTAAATCTATGGTCAAAGTTGGTTTGATAGCTCATTTGCAATTATAGGTCCTTTATAAAGATGACACAATATGCTCATTGAAGAGATAACACTCTCACTAAAAGTACATCACAATAGTTTAATTTGATGAAAAGTAATCACAAAATTTGTGCACAACAAATCAATTTATGATGGTAGCGTAGGTGGATATATCATTGAGTAATTAACATTAACATTTACATTAACATTAATGACTGACATCATAAACTAGACTTTAAAAAATTAACATAAGAAAAAGTTTATGAATTTTTTTATTTATATCGTCAAATTGTATATGCATATTGCATAACAAGATATATATATATATATATATATATCATGATAACACAAATCTATCCAATTACAAATATAATGTGTAAAGAGGTATTAAGGAGACTTCAAAGTTCCATAACACCCTGTCTTAAATTTGTTCCATATATTTTGGTTAACTTTATTTTAATATAAACTAATTAACCTTGGGAACCATTGTACTTGCTCATCATTTATGGGTTAGTATTTGCTAACTTTTAGAAAATAATATATTTAAGAGCTTATGAAAAAATGACATAGCTAAGCTCTCTACAAAATGCACCGTTGACTAAATTTCAAAAACCAGAAAATAAAACAGACTTTTTTGCAAAATTTTCAGCATCTGTTCTTCATGATCTGCATATTTTGTGGTCGAAAACCACAAAAAATTTACAAAAAAATAACTGTGTTTTGGCGAATCTGGAAAACAAAAGTTTTGACATTTTTTTTTTGTCTTTGGTGTGTTTTGTAGGGAGCTTAGCCTGTACCATGAAAAAATATCATCAGCTATATGTGTATAATATGTGTATATTGCACAATGACAGATATTATAACATGTATCTATCCAATTAAAAATATAATATAGGAAAAGAGGCATTGAATCTGTTCTATATTTTTTGGTTAATTGTATTTAAATATAAACAAAATAGGCTTGGGAACAATTGTATTTGCTAACCATCTATGGACAGATTAGTATTTGATAATACAAGTTTCGTATTTTGTTGGGTTTACTATTTTTCTTCCTACTTTTTTAATCTTCTTTTTAATAGTCTGATAAAAAAAAGCTAATCATATGTACATGATACATCTAATTTGTTGCAACTTTCTATGAAGTTTCTTATTGTGTTTGATCCATTTTTTTATAATATCTTTTAGTAATCATAAAGACCTTATAATCACCTTCATCTTTAAACATTCTTTTTATAAAGATTTACTATTTGAAATATGAAAGGATATAAAAACATCTACCAGATAACCTATTTGAAAAATTATCTAAATTACATTTTTAAACTATTTTTTTCAACTTATTAAATAACTCATACATAAGCCTCAAAACTCAACTGAGACTATTACACTGAACATGCATTAGCGTATTCTCATTACACTTCATCTTAAATCAATCCCTTCTATATTCAAGTGCCATTTGAGGCGTGAAAATCTGATCCAAATTATGTCTTTAAACCCTTTTGAAAATTTCATATTATGAAAAGCAGAATGCTTTAAGAGTATATTGATGTAAATCTTTGCGAGGGACCCAATTTCTAACATAATATTCACATTAACTCTCCTGACAAAATGTAAGGATTCAGTTCCAGCAGCAATGTCTATGAACAATAGATGTCAAGGAGATTCCTCTTTCTCGTATGAATTTTATACTTTTGAAAATTTGGACAAAAGTGATTCGACCACTCCCTGAGCAATTGGGTGGTATGAATCTCTTGCTTCTTCAAACACTCTTCTTGCCAATTGCTTCCCTTCTGAGTTGCTTTGTAAGAGCCCTGCATACAGCGGCCTCAAAAACAACATCCTCCCAACTTCTTTAAGACACTTCTCAATTTCTCCATACAGAGCTTTGTAACCAGAGTATGCACCAATTGTCAAGAAAGCAACTTTCACTTCCCAATTGTTGCTTTCACTAAAATGAAATTGTTGATCTAGAGCCGAGATCTGCATTCAACTAGGACAATCACTTAGGTAGGGTCTGTAATATGTATGCATGAAAGAAAGATTTAATGATATCTATAAGACTTAAACATTCTTAATATTTAGCTAATACCAACATTCTTGTAAGTAATATTTCCGACTGCAAAAGCAAATAGGTAGATAAGGGGGTATGGGCTGCTGCATTGAGAAATGATCTACAATCCGTTCATGGGAAACCCATTTATGATCCGAGCATGCTCCCCTGGCTTCTCCCTTACATGGTGGAGCTCTTCCTGTGTGTGCAGCAGACATTACAGAGCTCATCTGTTGAGGAATGTTGAGCAGGGCAGAATAACGAATCCTTGCCCTTGGAGTGTCCTGGCAAGGGAATATAGAGCGAGCATGAATTGACTGGCATTGGGTGTATACATAAGGTAGCTTTTTCGCTGCAGTTTGTGATGGGTTTAGCCATTGAAGGGCTGAAGCAGATTGATGGGTTTTGAATGTTACATTGAAGGAAATTTGATCTCTGAGAGAGACCTTGAGAAGGGTTCCCTTGATAGAGTCTGAAGTGTCTAGAACAAAAGGTATGGGATTTGTTAGTGTAGCATCTTGAACTTCCTGGATTTTAAGACACCTGGTATCCAGATAGAGGCTCCCTGTGTAAGGCTTTTCTAGAGTCAGTAATGCAGAGCCATCAATTGTTTTGCTATCAAAATCAAAATAGAGTGACAGACTCACATGCTTGGTCAGTGGGTTCTCAGAATCTGTAAAGGAATGAGGATCAATGGGAGACATTGCTTAGAGCAAGCAAATGAATGAATGTAAGGGACACAGGCTTAGCGTTTGGATGTATATAAGAAAACCTAGCATGCTAATGTCAGGAGCTTATAAACCATTGTTGGGCCTTAGTTATATATAGAATAAAAAAACATAGGGTGATGAGTCGGCCTAGATAATGACTCATTGCATAATCTTATGGTCCAATGTTTAAGATATTAAAAAAAAATCAAAGTCCAGCATATGAAGGAATTTACAGCTAGAATCTATTCGAAAATCTGCCCCAATCTTCTTGAAATGCCCATTATATTTTAATGAGCAAATACTTAAATATGGCCATAGGGATTTTTTTTTGTAACTTCTAGAAAAGACTATGTTCTTTCAAAGATTGGGAGATCTCTGTGTATGGCTCTAGGACTGAACGGAATTATCTTCTATTTCCTTCTCTTAGATTTTGTTTTAGTCCTTGTTACTTATGTTTACATCTGATAGTAGAGAAAGCATTTTTAAGGTCTATAGTGGTAAATATTAAATAGCTTATGAACCAATCAGTTATGCATCGTTATAAGTATCATATTTTAAAACGAAGTGTCTTTTAAATTAGAGTTCTAAAAATACAAAAAACACACACTCTACTATACTAAGAATCAATTCTCAAGACATTAATTAGACTAGAATTAGATTTGAGTAAGGATTGTCAAATCCCAGATTTTACATGTGTTTAAAACATGAAATTAGAATAGAGATTTGTTAATTCCCATTTACTTCCAAAATCAACATTTGAATCTTCCATCTAAATAGATGAAATTAAAAAATCAATTCCAAATTCCAATTCCACTTAAATAGAAATTGAAGGTAAAACAAAATTTATAATATTTTGAAATCGATATGCAAACAACAATTTCCATCATCTCATTATGAATTCCATAGATGAACCAAAATACACCAAAAAACATAAAAATACACACCCTTTCTTGATTTGATCAGTGATTCATTCTTAATGGTTTCTTTTGTGATGGTCTAATTATATAGTCTTTAGATGTTAGAGGGCAGTGGGACTAGACCAAAATTGAATTTTTCTAAAATGAATCAGTCTCACTTGTGAGTTAAGGAGAGCCCAAAAATTCTAGTCACTCAAAAGACCTTGTATCGTCTTTTTCGGACAAAACAGATTGAAGTCAAAAGAGATTTGGCAAGTGGCAAATCAAAGGCCCAAATACAAAGATGTGATCATAAATTAAATAGGAAATGGAAGTAATGTGTTATGACAAGAAGCATTTGTCTTTTTACCTTGAAGATTGGGTATTGAAAATAATTAAATAAGCAATCTTTCTCTGCAGAAGTTTTGTTTGTTTTAATTGAAGTACACACATGGACCAACCATTTTGTCTCTCTCGATTTGTTTCTCTCCCAAAATGCTTGTTTTTCTAATTAAAGTACAACTCATTGCCCCAAACTTTTTATATTTGTTGATGGCTTGACATGCAATTCCAGCATTTGCCATTTTAAATAAAAGTAGTGTAGATGCCTGCAGGCCTAAATTTGATGCAACTTCTGTCTGGCATGCTGGAAATATTTTTATTAAAATAATATTTTCATATAGCTTCATTCTTTATGATTTGGTTGTGACCACATTGTGGTAGTGTTTGTACAATAATAATTCATGGATTATAAAATCCTAACCTAATCCAAGTCAACCTTCATGTCACATCCTCGCATCTCCCAACTTCCTCATCTCATGTCAACCTTAAATGCTCTTACATTCCTCTTACACACTCCACCCATTTCTTACACCTTTGTCCCCTCTCACATCTCCCAAAATTGTCACATCCCCTATTCTTCCAAGCCTCTCTCTTTGTGACACTTGTCACAATGAGAGACATTTGAGAAAGCACAATCCATGTGCTCTCTCTCAAATGCATCTCCACCCTTCCTCAGGTTTTCATCTTGACCATTCATTCCATCCTTCTCTTGCTTATAAATTGAGCCTCCTTCTCCTTCATTTTCATCCACCTTCAATGGATTGTTATCATGCCATTTTGACTCTAAGATCATAAGAAAAACAACATCCTAATGCCAAAATCATTCTAAAATCCAATCCTTTGAAACTTGAGCATCTACATTGAGCACACACACCAAACCAAGCATTGGACAAATCAACACTACAAAGGAGGCTACTTGCATTTGAGGTTTGCATTCCCTTTTGGTTGTTGGTTTCATTTGTAGGTCTAATCTATATGGTGTTTTGATAAGTATAATTGAGTGTTTAGACTTATTTTGGCACTTCTTTTACTACTACTTTTTATTGCATACATTTTAGCATGCCCAATGGGACCCACTTCTAGGGTCATTTTCTCATCTATTTCATCACATTTTTATCTTGCAAAACTAACAAATATTAACATTTTTTGGTGTTTAAGTGTTTTGCAAGGTTTTTTTTTTGTACGCTAGAAGAAGAAAGAAGAAGCATTTGTGCCATCATTCCCTTTGTCAAAACTCATGCAACATCAAAAACATCCTTTGGCAGGATCGCTAGCACAGTCGGTGGAATCGCCGCCTAGACTCGCGGGATCATGTTCCCACAAAAACTCCCCTTTTCTATATGTCTCCCTTGTTCTCTATCCCATTCCATTTTTTGACAGTCGGCGGGATCACGAGTTGAACTAGCGGGATCGCGTCCCCACATAACTTTACTTTCTTGTCTTCTCTGTCCTAACTTTACTTTCTTGTCTTCTCTGTCCTATATCTATCTTTTTTGCATTTTTGACAATCCAAAAGATCATTGTTTGACCCAACAAGATCGACAGTTGACTTTGCGGGATCATGCAAGTATTGTTTTTAATGATTTTTTGTCAGACATCATTCTAGTTTATTTTATTTATTGATAGATCTGTGGAATTGCCTATACGACCTGTGGGATCACGGTTTCACAATTTGTATTTTCAGTGTGTGTTTGAAGGAGTGTTTTCAACACTTCCTTAGAGCTTTTATTTTATTACAAATCCATGTTAAGTAAGTGATGTAGAAACAATTAGTTTGTATTTGTATCCTCTCTCCTCTCCTTTGTGGAACTTGGGTGAAGAGAAAGATCAAACTTAATTGGTTTTTGCTTCTAGCAAGATCTGTCTAGAGGGAAGTGCTTCCACTTTAGAGAATGAACTCAAACCGGTAATTCATCAATCGGTATATAAACAAGGTGTTGAGAAAACTCTCACCTTATCCTCTCAAGCTCGGGCGATGCGTGTTGATGGTAGTCCAAGGTAGGTGAATATCCCTACGATTTCAGCATGGTCAACTAGGCTCTTAAGTGAGTCACACATGTAAAAACTAATTAGGAGGATGCCACAGATCTTACTAGATGCCATTAATTCAGAGGCCCACCTGATCAATGTGTTTTGTGATTGGGATACAAGGAGGTAGTAAAGATCACAAAAGGTGATTCTAAGTAGAGGAAATAATAGGATTTAGTTTAAATCTAACTAGGACAAGTAAATGATAATATTTTAAGATTATGGTTCATGTCGGGTAAAATGGAATGAATTCTTGTGGCTTTATATGGATAATAATGATGGCTTAGATGGAAGAATGTATGAGAGGGGAGGAGATCAGTAAGATTCTATAGCTTGGATAACACAAATAATATTGTAATCTTCAGGATTTAAACCTCTACCTTCCTACCATGGTCTATAATAGAGTTCATCAAATCATCTATGATCAGAGAGAGAGAGAGAGAGAGAGTTGTAATTGAATCACTACCCAACAAAAGATGGATAAAATAATGCTTATATTAGGTTTTGGACTAAACTTTTGTGAAATTTATAGTTAAAATTAGGATAAAATGGGTGAGCAAAGTTACAACTTGAATAAGGAAATTAGTGACAAATACAAAAGGGTGTCCAAAAACTAGCATCCAATCTTTGAGAAATTAGGATCTCATATATTTAGGGTTGATCTAGATGAGGTTGTTGTACATGGGTTATCATTGATGTCAAGGAAGCTTAAGGAATATTTTAAAAGATGATTAATGCAAGGAAGCATGAGGGAGTTTTGTTGGACAAATACTATCATTGATATCATGATGATGTGTCCTCTTGTAAAATGCTAATGTTATTGTGAGGAGTGTGTACAATAATCATTTGTTCCTGAATGAATACTACTTCTAAGGGAGTCTAGAAGTGTTTTTGTTAAGTTTCTAAAGTTTTATGCTCAGTGGCTATAACTATACTAAGTTACATTGTCATTATTTCTGGTACTCCATTTCATAGCCAGTGATTATTTTACATTGTAATTCTAAATTTTAGGTGTCAAACAAAGCATATTATATTCAAGCTTAAAAATATTTGCCTCTTAGGATAGAGAGTTAGAATTCATAGTGATGCAGGGGCACTCTTGGGTACTCGGCAAATCTACATGTTGGTGTGTTGAAGTGGTTATGTGTTACTCGGTTATAGCTTTAACCGACGGTCCCAGTTATTGAAGAAGCTCGGTCGCTGAAGGAACTTGCTAAAACCTCTGGCGCTCGGTGGAACATGTACTCGGCGATGCTTGTGGTGCTCGATCGACGTGCTTTCTCGATGATGCCTGGCGTGCTCAGTTATTTTACTGGTGCTCGACAGTTCTAGTTTACTGTCTAGAGTTCTTGGAGTTTTGGTTTTCCGACTTGGTGTATTTAATGTTGGTAGCTTTTGTTGTATTCTCCTATGTGGATCTAGAGGCCGGCATGGAGAATTAGTTGTTTGTAAGGCTATTTGAGAGACGATTGTTGCTGCATTTAATATTTGTTTTTAGTAGAAGCTGACTTGCCTTAGGAGTTAATTATTTCTTCCAGCCCACTTGTGGTTGAGGAAATGTATTTAAGGAGTGTTTGGGTAGTTGTTTAAGGGTAGAAGAGTTAGTCAGTGGAAGTAGCTGAGAAGGATAACATTTGGATCCTGCGAGATCTTGAAGATCAGATTGATGGTCTAATAGCTGTAATAGCAGAGATAGTAGTTTGCATGCTTGGAGACAAGGAGATTTCTTAGAGGCTTGTGAGCTAAAGTTTAGATATGCCTTTGTCTTTCTACCTCCTGCCAATATGCCCGAAATGTCTATCTTCTTGCAACTTGGCAAGTATTACTTGGTTATTGGTTACAACAGGATCAAACATTGTTAGAGAACCGGGTAGGCTTGCTACAGGAGCGACCAGATGCTTGATGAAGTTGGTCATTTCTTTGATCTCTGCCTTGAGTCGAGTCTTAGTGACTTTGAGTTCTTTGAGCTCTTCCTTGATCAAGACATTACTAGACTTCCACAAGTCTACTTTTGTATAATGGTGGGCGAGCCCCATGTCCAAGGACTAGAGTGAAAATTCAGCGACAGTAAGATCTTCAATTCTACCATCTTTTAGAGGCTTGGCTATTTCCATAGTTAGGTGTCCTATGTCTGGATCTCGACCAAGAGTAGTTAGAGTCCTAGTCTTTTTAGCCTTACTTACAGCTAAACCCGACTGCATTGCCAGTGAGAGAATCTCACTACTGGGAGCGCCTTGCTCAACCCTTTTTATTTTCTGCTCAAAAGTGTTATCAATCCATGATTCTACACTTGTGACCTTTGTCACAGAAAGTAAGTCTTCTATGAATAATTTCCCGATAACCGGTGGAGAAGACTTAGGCTTGGAAGCGAAGGGATTAACTTGTGTGGATGTTGTGACTTCTTTTTCTTTTTGAGGTGACCCCAAATGCTCATCTGTCTCATCAGTTTCTGAACTGCTACTATCATCACCGACCTCAACAATGGTAGGAGCCCCTTGAGTAGGAGTGTCACCTTGTATTTCAACAGTTCCTCTCCGTGCTTGTTTCTTTGGTTCTGTGGCTCTAACAGTTTCTTCTATCAGCTTATTGAATTTCTCAACTTCAGCTTCTTCAGTTGAACCGATGACTAGAGATGGACCTGCTCCACAAGTCTTCTCAATTGGGATATCTTTTTTAGGTGGTTGATCATCTCCACCTATTGGTTGAGTTGGTCCCTTGGCTATAGGCGAAGTTGGCAATGAAGAGGATGCATGAGCACTCACCGGCTTGACTGCAGGAGCTTGTTAAGGAGTAGGTTTCCCAGACCTCTTTTTCCTTCCCATCATCCACTAGGCCCACTTATTCAGTTCTCTTAATGATTTTAGCCATTAAGACTTCCAACTCTTCTATAGCTTGACCTTGAACTGGCTCCGAACTCACAGGGTAAGGTTTGATCTGGTCTCTATATGTATCGGTGTACATGTGTTCACCGTCATCGACAATGCCCTCAACATTAATGTTGCCATTGAAAAACTTGATTTTTTCAATGGTCAGCCTGGAGTAGAACCTCTCTTAGCTTTCTAGCTCATCTTTGCAATTATCCCAATAATCCTCAATTTCAGGGACATGCCTGATCACAAAGCCAATTTGCAGATGATCTTTGGCATAACTCACTAGATCAAACTGTGGTCTCAAAACTTCATACTTCTCTAGCTTATATTTACTCTCAAACGCCTTTATCATGTTCTTAATATTTGATCTTGATGTGTAGCTGTAAGCTCCAATGGTAACAGGAAATTAATAGCCTTTCTTCTTAATTCCTGCACTGATCAGGTTCGCTTGCAACATCTACTGGATCACCTCCATGAGCATGATCATGTTATTGGGGTACCTTGGCAGCTTCATGGGAAAATTGTCAAAACCTGCAAGATGAAGATATGAGAAACTAGCAAATTGAATGAAGAAGCTCCCAAATTGGGTGATGAATTCCATGGCCTCTAGTGAGAACCTCCGCTCTGGGCACCCTTGTAACTCTCTGCGCAACCTCATTATAAATGAGTCATTAACTTTAATGAACTCGGCATAGCTATCTTGTAACTTCAAATGAGGGAAGAAATCATAAATTTTCACATCGTCTTCCTATTCTTCTAGCCTAGGGAGTCCTGGCCATACTTGCAATGTAGCTAAAACATAGATCAAATAGGAAGACATATAAAACTTGTTCTGATATTTGGAAAGATTTAAGGCATTGGACAGATTTTCACTTACCACTTGAGCCTAGTCTATATAATGGTGCTCAACACATATTACGTGGACCAAGAAGAAGTGGTGCTCTATGAAATTCAAAGCGTCACTTTCACCTCTTATCCTGTGAAGGAGCACCAGGATGTCAATGATCTTTGCCTTCAGATCCATCCCAAAAAGTGTCTTTAGCACTTTTCCCTTTATGCTTCTGGCTTTCCGAAACCATGAATTCATGATCTCTTTCCTCGACCTCATCTTCTTCTCATTATACTCTGAAATTGCGATTGAGAAGTTCATATTTGAAAATTCTGCTCGCCCTAGGATATAGAGACTGTTCTGCATGGATTCTCTGTCAATGGAGATGAGTATTGTGTCATCTGGTAAGAGAATTTGTTTTGTATCCGGGTTGAATATCGTTATACATTCCCATATTACTTTAGGAGCTTGTACTGCAACAAGAAATCCAACAGCTTTGACCAAACCACTACCTTTGAGTTTCTGTGACATGGGATGGAGGTTTTCTTCGTTCAATCTTCTATGTAGATTGCCCAAATCATAGAATCTAAGGGATGTATCCACCAGATTATGCCATTCAAATGTAATCCCGTTCAATCCATCGAAACCCATGAATCTAGTAGCCATAGCTTCTTATTCTGCTTTTGATTTACTGTCAAGAAGCCTCGGAGAATGTCGTAAGATGATTTGTGAAATTATGGGAAATCAAAGGCATATGAAAAAGATGTGAACAAATGGTGATTTTTGCTTGATAGTTTGAGTCTTTTATAAACAGCCTGCTTCCTACCGTTACTTTCCATATCTCACAACACACGAGTGAGAGATTTTCAAAAATATCTGTTAAAGTTCTAACGTTAAGATTTGAATTAAATGCATCTTATTAATGGCCTTAAGAAATCACTTTTACCCATTTGGAGTAGCTATAACAGTAACTTAATTGGCGCAACGGATTTTTACTTTTTTTCTTCTCTCAATTCATCGCCTTTGTCAGAAAACTCACTTCGAAGGTAGAAACATGATTGTCAAGAAGTTGGGGGGTGATTTTTTGAAAATCCACAACTGACCCATTTCTTTATCAATTTATTTTAGATATCAAAGTAGGTTGTCTTCATCATAACAGATCATTCAATCCCTATGATTTCTTATGCTTATTTCTTCACAAGTCGTCGCTTGTCGAAAATCGACCTTCTCAAGTGATTCTTCAATGAGGGAGAAGCTAAAAACTAGTTCTTTGAAAAAGATCTCTTACTCACTTTCTCATATTTTTGAGGCCATTTAGTTTTCGGGAATCTTTAACACACTTTCCACTATCCTTCGAAAAACAACTTTTGTAGGAAAAACTCCGCGAGTGGGGAAGTTCATTACAGCTTCTCCGCCAAGCTAATTTTCTGGACCTAACTCGCTCTTAACCCGAAAATCTCGATCTTTAGGCCTTGTCTGTATGCTTGATGATTCCTGTGTTTTCTTCCCATGGAAAGTTACCTTCATGGGCCGAAACCCACTGAGGAGAAGGTGATTTTCAATTTCCCGACAAAGAGGAGAGATGTCAATTTGGAGTTTCTAATTTATATGAATGCCATCAATAGAACCAAAGGAATAAAAGTCTTTATCAAATTAGGAACTATAACTTACCCATCCCTAGGATGAAATAAAAAACCAATCTAGCTTAAAAGCAAGAAGAGGCACTAAGGGATTATTTGATAAAGACCACCTATCCTAGGGGAATTCTAGACTTAGACTCCAGTCCATTATCTCTAAAATTATGACTCTATCTAAACACAAGGTATCCACTTTGGTTTTAGAGTGAAGAACAAAAGTGGGGAAACAACTGGCTCTATCTGGGGACTTGGATATGTTCATATCTAAGCAAGGGATCCAAATCTCTGGTTTCACAAAGATAAATGAAAAGGTAGCTCACAAAAAAACTAAAGAAAAGGAAGGAAACAGGAAAGGAAAAACAAAGCAAGGGAACGTAAACTAAGGAAAATAGAAACAAGAACTAAACGTAACTATCATACAATATAGGGGTTACCTGTTTTCAATTTGTAACTTGATATAGTTTCAAATCTTGACCATTATAGGTCAAGGGTAGTACTTCGCCATTCAGATACGCCAATTTGAAAGAATTTTTGTCAAAGGTCTGATGGATGATGAATGGTCCTTTCCAGAGTGTCTCAAATTTTCCATGCATTCCTTTAGGTGCCCTTCATTTATCCCATAGCAGAATTGAATCTCCAACCATGAACTTCCTTGGTCTGGATTTATTGTCAAAGAGGTTCTTCACCCGCATCTGATGTTCTGTGATATGATCAACAATCTTTTCTCGTTCTTCCTCAAGTTTGTTCAGATACAAAATTCATTTTTCCAACCCATCCTTATAGATTCCATCTTCGACCACCGTTCTCAACTTTCTAGTAGCCAATTCTAGAGGTAGGGGAAGGCTTGCCTCAACTTCGTATACCAGCTTGAAAGGTGAAATATCGATTGCCCTCTTTGGAGTTACTCTATCAGCCTAGAGTGCTTCGTGAATTTTCTTGTGCCAAGTCCTTTGGTTATCTGATACAAGCTTTCTCACTATATTTACCAGGTTCTTATTACTTGATTCAGCTTGACCATTTCCTTGTGGGAAATAATCAGATGAATGACTAGTAGTTATGCCGTACTCAAAATAGAAATTGGTAATTTTACCTGAAGAAAAGTAAGCTGCATTATCCATGACTAGTTTAAAAGGCACACCAAATCTTACCATAATGTTTTCCCTAATGAATTCGCACACTACTTCGGAGGTAGTCTTCTTTGTGGCCTTCGCTTCCACCCATTTTGTAAAATAATCAGTTGCAGTGATTATATAAGTGTGACCAACACTTGATGCAGGATTGATAGGTCCTATAAAATTGAGGCCCCATTGCTGGATGAGGCCTTCTATTATTATTGGTCTGAGATGAAGAGCTTCTAATTGAGGTCGACATGTGAACATCTTACATTTTTCACACTTGGCCACCCAATGATACACATCTTTGAACATTCCTGGCCAATAATAACATTGCCTCAAAATCTTAAATGCAGTTACAGAAGATGACAAATGCCCACCACATGCTTCGTCATGGAATGTCTTTAGAAATCTTTCATGTTGTTGCTTGTCTACACACCTGAGAAAAGTTCCATCTACAGATCTTTTGTATAACGTGCCTTCCCAAATGACATATTTAGTAGCTTTCAACCTCAGGTCTCTCCTTTGTTTAGCTGTCAATCCTTCAGGGCATTCACCATAAGTTAGGAAATATACAATGTCTTCAAACCATGGGTCTTGTAAACTCACCGCCAAAACTAATTGTTCTGCTTCAGGTTGATTATCTTCTTTACATTCTGCCATAGCCTTACACAATGCATTGCCTCACACCAGCTTAGTAGGCTTGATCTCTATGTCATATTCTTGTGTTCTGGCTACCCAAGCCCCTCTGTTATCACATCCCACATCTTTTTGGGTTAATATGCTCTTTACAACAATATCAGGAACAAATACAACTGAGTGAGAATGTAAGATATAAAATCTAAAGTTCTTCAAAGCTTTCACCACCAAGAAAGCATGCTTCTTAGTTTGAGAATATCTTACCTCGTGATCTTTCGGTGGCATACTCATAAAGGCAATAGGGGCCTGAACTCCTTCCCTATTTTCTTTCATAAGAATAGTTGACAATGTATGTTCAGATGTGTAACAATAAATCATAAAATCTTTCTTATAATCTGGGTGGCATAAGACAAGGGCGTTGGCTATAGCATCTTTTATATCTTGGAAGGCTCTTTTACCAGGGTCATTCCACTTGAAATTCTGATTACCCTTCATCATGTCCACAATACATTTGGTGTATCTCTGAAAATTCAGGGACGAATCTTCTAAGAAAATTTACTTGACCAAAGAATGATTTCACTCCAGTCTTACTTACAAGCAAACTTAGCCTTTGAATGGTGACGAGACAATATTATGGAGTGTTTTGTTTATGATTTTCTAGGAGAAAACTTGAATGTCTTATGGTTTTTATGAACATTATACAGTCTTTTATGTTTCTAAGTTTTAGTTATATGTATATTTCACACTTATGAAACTTAAGGACAAGAATGGATATATATATATATATATATATATATATATATATATATATATTATAATGTCATAATAAAATCTGGTATCTTTCTTCTCTAGCTTTAATGGGTAGATCTCCTGCAACTATATGACAAGGCCACGTTAAAATAGGGAAACTTATTATAATCTCTGCCTTAGATTTGTGTCTTGGATTCTGTTGTGTTAACCTTTTGCAGGAAGAATAAGTCAGCAAGGAGCGCATACTCAAGGATGAGTGGGTCTTTCAAGGTAGATAAATGTTTTAGATGATCAATCATAGCTCCACTCCTTCCATCACTTTGCGATTGCTGATTTAGTCCAAGTTAATCTAGTTGCCACCATTCCTATATTCTTGCAGCATTAAAAGTGGCTTATCTTCTTGCGTGAATGGTGTTGTCATTCATATAACTGAAGTTGTTATGATCTATAATGAAGGATCTAGTTTATAGGAGTTTTTTTTTCCTAGTTGCTTTTAAATAAGTTGGAAGTGTTGATTCCAAGTTAGTTAGTCATTTTGAGAATTTCATATTGTAAACCAACGATAGAGTAAAAGATACTTTGATAATCTATTGTACTTATGTTTTATTGAATGAATATATGACAGTTCTTCATTTCAATCTCTGAGTTATAATTCATTCATACTTCCGTGGGGGTCCACATGGGAGATGAATTGCTTGTTCATGTCTTAGTAGGATTCAATTCAGTTTCTTCAAGTTGTTAAGTACTGTTGTTCCTACAACCACTGGTAGCAGAACCATTGACTGTTGCCTGCAACATAGGTTTACTTCTCAAGCATTATCTATTTCCTATTAAGTTTGTTTCCTGCAAAATGAAGTTAATTAGTAGTTTCAGTTTCTAGTATAAGCTTCCTGTAGCAATAGCCTTTAGTAGTGATGACTATTGAGAAGAACTAAAGCATAAACTTTGCAGCCATCATCTCAAGTTCACGCTCCTAGATTGATACAATTAAATGAAGTCTAGCATAATGTTTTGAGTAAAAGCATGATGATTTGTATCAATGAATCACTATTTAAGGATGTCCAATCCTTAGGTTTCTAGGATATTATTTTGACCAGTCATTTTTGGCGCCATTGCCGGGGATGGTGTCAATTTAGTTCGACCTTGAAAGTCATTAAGTTAGTTTTCATTCTGCATAATTTTGCATGCATAGGCGTAGGGACCATCTTGGGCAATTCCTACCTAACCTTAATCAGGAAGAACCATTTGAGGTCTTAGACCTAACGTTTGAGGAAGCCCAATTAGAAATCCCACATCAAGAAGAACTGTTTGAGAACGTGTTTGCTAATGCTTTTGATCACTTGGCTTCACCGCCATCATCTGAGGAGTATTACCATTTAAATGCCCTCTTTGCTTGCCCTGAATATTTAGATAATGCAATGGCTCATCCTACCTTCCCTTTTCCTATTCCTACTCAGCAAGGTAACCAGAATCTAAAGAACATTCCTGCAGCCGCACTTCCTAAATTCTATGGACTCATCACTAAGGATCCAGAGACATACCTCTTTGAATTTGATGTCCTCTGTAGAACCTATGATTACACCACTGATGGCCATAAGCTCAAATGATTTCCTTCCACCTTAAAGGAGGCTGCTTTACAGTGGTTTATGAGTTTGGGTGTTGATGTTGTAGCAGATTGGAATGCAATGTGCACCCTGTTTCTTGAGAAGTATAAAGATTATTGCTAAGGAGGAGACTTAAAGGGAGGTGACATATTTAAAATTTCACAGAAAGAGGATGAAACCTTGGAAGACTATGTCTCCAGGTTTATGTTCAGCCTGCAGCGAAACACACAACATGCACTGAATGAAGAGTCTCAAAAGCATTTGTTTTTGAGGGGTGTGAATGATGGGAGTATAGAAGCCCTTGACCTTATGGCAGGGGGAGACATTACTCAGAAATCATGGGATGACATAAAAAACATATGTCTAAAATATTCAAGAGACACTGTCAAGAAAGGTAGAGGCTTGAGAGCCTTGCCTCACAAGTCTAATGGTGCAGGGGTGTCCAAAATGGAGTTATCCAATCTTTTATCAAATTTCAAGTAGGACATCATTAATGATGTCGCCACTCAATTGGACATAATGCAAGAAAGGAGAAAGAAGGATGAAGCTAATGCAATGCTAGCAGAGTACTGTCCACACTGTCAGGAAAAGAAAAAGAATTGTTGGTGTAAGTCTGTTGCAAGCTTGGAGTCCCAACCAATGCCTACCGAGTTCAAAGCCATAGATGAGAACAGAGAGGTGCTCTACGTTGCCTAGTGAAGGCCATGGGATCAGAGACCAGGTATTCCCCAAGATCCTCTTTAAAATTTTAATAATACTAATGCATGGCAAAATCAAAAACATGGTGGACTTAGTGGGTATAATAGTTGGCAGCAGCTTCAGCAAGGTTGGCAACAACCTCAGCGAGGCTGGCAACCACATCAATAGAATTGGCAACAACCTCAGCAAGGTTGGTAGCAACATCAGCCAGGATGCCAACAATCTCAACAGAGTTGGTCACAACCTTAGCAATCTTGGCAGCAGCCCCAGCAAGGGTGGCAACAACCACACAATTGGATGAACCAATCCAATCAGCTAGCTTTGATGCCACCACCTCAGTAGCCAGCTTTGATGCCCCCTCCTGCAGCCAATACTACCTCCCCTAAACATACTCAATTGCCTGCTTAGCCTACTCCAAATCCCAACAATGCTAAACCAACAACGTAGCAGCAGAGCTATGTAATTTCCTTGAATAACATTCATTTAAGATCAGGCACAACTCTTCCTCCTCCTCAACAGCCTATTATTACTGAAGTTGAGGATGCCTCGGCAGATCCAACTGAAGTATTAGTTCAACCTTCTGTTCCTGCTGCTCCTGCAGCACAAGCACCCCCATTTCCTCATAGGTTGGAGGAACAAGTGAAGCCAGTGGAAAATCAAGCAGTGTTGGATTTACTTGCCCAATTAAAGAAAATGACAGTAAAAATTCCCCTGCTAGATACCATAAAAGAAGTGCCTGCCTATACTAAAGCCATCAAGGAAGCTTGTATCAAGCAGCCTGGGAGGAAGAAAAAGGATCCTAAAACCATCCATGTCCTAGGCTAGTTGTCTGATCTAATGTTAGAATAATTGACAGTTCCCAAGTATTCTGATCCTGGTAGCCCTGTGGTTACAGTCACTATTCAAGGGATAAAAGTCCAAAATGCTCTAGTTGACTTAGGTGCGTCCATAAATGTCATGACCAAGGAAGTAATGTCTTAGTTACATATCATCGGTCTTAGGGAAACCCCAACCATCCTTCAGCTTGCTGATAGTTCCACTGTTACATCTGATGGGATGGTAGAGGATGTAATAGTCACCTTGAATTCTTGGGAATATCCGGTTGACTTTGTTGTCCTTTCTCCAAAGGCTAACATGGGAGGATATCCAATAATTTTAGGCCAGCCTTGGTTAGCCACTATAGATGCCTATATAGCTTGTCGATCAGGGAAAATGACTATATCCAATGGAGTCAACACTAAAAATCTGACTCTATATTCCCCAGCTCAGCCTCTGTTGCAAGATGACCAGATAATCTGGCCAGATTTGGATGACACTGAACCTGAGGTTAATTCCATTCGTCAGTTAATGATGATATCCAAGGAACCTTTTGTAGCCTCCCGGGAGGATGATGAAATAATTTCCTCCATCATTTTGAATGAGTATAGGGTGCAACCCAAAGTGTGTTCCCTGGAAGACTGTGTCCTTTACACCTTGTTACCACCTATTGATGCCCTGTAGTATTCAAAAACTTCCAAATTTCTTCATACATTACTACCTCATGAAATGGAGTCTTTCCCAATTGCTTAGCTGTCCATGGCAGAAAAGGTCATTAAGCTAGAGGTTAGCTCAGGGTGGGAGTTAAATGTAAACAATGCCTTAACTCTCTCTCAACAAGCGGATGTCCTATACCTTCTAAAAGAACATCAATCAGCCTTTGCTTGGGATTATATTGACATGAAAAGTCTAGACCCTAAGCTCTGCACTCACAAAATTTATATCAGCCCTAATTTCAGACCTGTTCGACAACCTCAGTGAAGGGTAAACCCAGTTCTAAGGGATATAGTAAAGAATGACTTGCAGAAGTTACTAAATGCTGGATTTATTTATCCCATTTCTGATAGTTAGTGGGTCTCCCCTCTTGTTATAGTGCCTGAAAAAGGAGGAAAATGGAGAGTTTGTGTTGATTATAGAGAGCTTAACACAGCCACTAAAAAAGACCACTTTCCATTGCCATTCATAGATCAAGTCCTTGATAACTTGGCTGGGAAGACATACTTCTCTTTTCTGGATGGATTTAGTGGTTATAATCAGATACAAATTGCCCCTGAGGATCAAAAGAAGACAACATTCACCTGCCCATGGGGTACATTTGCCTATTCTATGCTACCTTTTGGGTTGTGTAATGCCCCTGCTACCTTCCAACGAGCTGTAATCAGTATATTCTCAAATATCTCTGTTGATTGCATGGAGATTTACATGAATGACTTTACAACATATGGGCATACTTTTGATGAGGCCAAGGCAAATTTGGAGAAAGTTCTTCAGAGATGTTGTGATTATAACCTTTCTCTCAATAGTGAAAAGTGCTTCATGATGATGGAAGAGGGGGTTATCTTAGGACATTTCATTTCTTCAAAAGGTATTCAAGTGGACCTTGCCAAGATTGAAGTAATTAGCACATTACCTATTCCAAAAAAAACAAAAAGATGTGTGCAGTTTTCTTGGTCATGCCAGGTATTATAGAAGGTTTATCAAAGATTTCAGTCAGCTTGCAACACCACTGTATAACTTGCTCAAGAAGGATGCTGAATTTTCTTGGGATTCTGAGTGTACAAAGTCTTTCCTGCAGCTTAAAGAAGTTCTCACTACCGCACTAGTCTTGCGAGGACCCAATTGGGGCTTACCCTTTCACATCCACACTGATGCCTTAGACTATGCTATTGGAGTTGTGCTTGGCTAGAAGGTGGACTCTGTTGAACATGCAATTTACTTTATTAGTAAGAATTTACAAGGCCCTAAGTTTAACTATATTGTTACTAGAAAAGAACTTCTTGCAATCATTTATGCCTTGAATAAATTCAGACACTACATTACTAGATATGAGATCTATGTGCATACCGACCATTCTGCTATTACATATCTCATGAATAAGCCTGCAATCTCTGGTAGATTGGCTCACTGGTTGTTGTTTATGCAAGAATTTGACATTACCATCATTGATAAACTTGGTAAAACCAATGTGGTTGCTGATTTTCTTTCTCAGTTGCATGTCCTTGATGACCCTGCAACCATTGATGATAGTTTTCCCGATGAAAATCTTTTCTTGCTGTCTGCACACAATCCTTGGTATGCTAATATTGCCAATTATCTCACAACTAGTAAGACACCAACTCATTTCTCTGCTAAAGAAAGAAGGTTGTTAACTGAAAAGAGCTTTAATTATTCCTGGATTCATGTTTTATACTGGTCCTGACCAAGTCACTAGAAGATGCATTCGAGAGGATGAAACTTATGATATCCTCAAGGCATGTCATGATGAACCTTGTGGTGGACATTTTGCTGCCAAAAGAACAACACTGAAGATTTTGACTATAGGTTATTATTGGTCTAGTCTCCACAAGGATGCTACTCAGTACACCAAAAAGTGTGATAAATGCCAATGCATGGGCCACCCTGCAAAGACTGATGAAATGCCCCTGTAGCCACAGGTCATTGTTGCACCCTTTGAAAAATGGGGAATTGACTTTGTTGGTCCTATTGAGCTCTCTTCCCAAGGTAAATCTTATATCCTTGTTTGCATTGACTATGTTACCAAATGGGTTGAGGCTAAGCCTATGAAGCACCCTAGGGATAACAATGTTGCAAAGTTCCTTTATGAATTCATCTTCACTAGATTTGGAGTACCAAGGGAGATTCAATCTGATCAAGGTCCTCAGTTTACTTCCAATTTGATTGCTACTCTGATAGAGGAATATAACATCAAGCATGGTAAATCTTCACCCTATCACCCCCAAGCTAATGGGTAGGTGGAAGTTACCAATCGGGAGTTGGAAGCTATTCTCACTAAAACAGTTGCCATTCATAAGAAAGATTGGGCTATCTGAATTCCTGAAGCACTTTGGGCATACCGGACTACATGGAAGTCTATCACTAGTTTCACACCATTTGAGCTTGTCTATGGTCGCTCTGTAGTCATGCCTATTGAATTTGAACATAAGACACTTAGGACAACTCTTGATCTTGAGATGGATCTCATTGCCGCACAACAAGACATGATCCCGAGTTTGAATGGTCTTGATGAGTGGAGAAAATCTACCTTGCATAACACAAAATTGATCCAAACTCAATGTAAGCAATGGCATGACAAGTTTGTCAAGGATAAAATTTTCTCAATTGGTGACTGGGCTCTCCTCTGACTCTCGGTACCAGCATAATCTAGGGAAATTCCAAACCAGATGGCTTGGCCCATATGAGATAATTGCAGTCTTTCCAAATGGCACGGTTCAGCTCTCCATAGTTGATCTGGTACATTTCAAGTTGCTGGTTAATGGTCACATATTGAAGTTGTATCGCAAACCCCAGAGCAAGGATGAGTTCCTGCAACATTTCTCTTCCGTTGTTGGAAAAACCCTTCCTGCAACCACTTGTAATGAGCTTTATGCTCATTTACCTTCCTCGCTCTAAAATGGTCTTTTCACATTCATAATAAACACTTTCTTCAAGAAAGTTCCTTCTCCATAATAAATTTTTGCTTCATTTCTAAGTCTACCACCCATCCACCTCATCTTTTCTTTCATTCTTGGATAATTAACAACTGCCACCTCACCAGTACTTCAGGTTAACACACAAGTCAAGGTATGCCACTTTAATTTGTTTTCCATTTTATTTTAGCGTCTGCCTTGTCATTACTGCAAGTAAGGGCCCACTTGCCAAATCTTAAGCTGGGGGGGAAGTTTATTAGTTTTTTTTGTTATGTTCATGCAATCTTTATATTTATTCTTTTCTCCTTTCGTACTTATATTTTTCTTCCATGATTAGAAATTTTTGAAAATCATTGAGCCGTGTGTTATCTTTCGCACGTATAAACAACTAAGGTGGCAAGTTATTTTGAGTACGAGTTCTGCAGAGTGTACTAATGAGTAATTATGAAATGATAACACGGTACTTTGCATTTATATTACTCATAAGCTCATTTCTTGAGCTGCTTTGCTAGAAATTTCTAAATTTGAATCATCCTACAATTTGCCTTTTCAAGTTTTCTTGTTTGAAATTCTGGTTGTTTGTTTTATTTCCTGCAACTTTGTCTGGGTATCTTGCAAACAAGATAATGGGTGGTGACCTCATCAGAAGAGAGCCTACTGTGCATGGTGTTTTTCTTGAAGATCAGACTTGTAGGCCATATTTCCAAGCAAAGGGTTGGGTGGATTATGTCCAGGAATTGACCAGTTGGGATGATGAGGTTGCACTTCAGTTTCTTAGCTACTTGAAAGGAGTGGCTATAGTTAAAGGGTTGAAGGTGCCATTTTCACAGTCAGTTTTAGCAGAGGTCATGGGATTACCGCTTGAGGGTGATGAATTTGTAGATAACTTTGACCCAACTACTTCTAGAGCTCAATTCACTCTTCATACAGACTCGCTGCTTGAAGTGAATAAAAAACAAGGTACATTTTGGTTATCTCTCCTTGAGTCATTTAAAAAATGTCCGGTTTATATCATTAGGTATTTCACCTGTGAAGGGAGACATTCATTTCTACATGTTGTACACTTTAAATTCTTAAGCTGCTTAAGGCATGATAACCGACCTATCAATGTCCCTAGTTTTATGTTTGGAATTCTGTCAAAACAAGTTGTTCTAGTTCAAGAGGGTAAGCAAAATTCTGTCTCTCACCACTGTTTGATCAAGATGGTAGTGGAAAAATCCTTGAGAGAGTAGTCAGATATTTCCTAGGAGGAATTTTTTCTACACAGGTTTAAGGAACCTACCCCTGAACCAATTGGGCGTACAGTTGGACAAAGGGTTAAAACTGCTAAGGGGGTTCAAATTTTTTTTATTGAAATAGGATAGTGTTCTTCTTCCAAGAATAAATCTAGAGTTAGGACCCCTAATTCTCCTAGTTCCACTAATTCTTCTACTTCAAGAACAACTCCTGAAGAGGAATTGGAGAATCCTATAGAAAAGGTTGAGGTTACTCCTACAGTGGAAACGGTTTCCCCAATGGAAGGGAAAAATAAAATTAACCCTAGTACTAGTCGACAGACTAAGGCATCTCCTGCAGCCATGGGCACAACTAGAAAGAGAAAAGCTCTAGCAAAGAAGGAGGAAAATCCATTAAGGAGAAGTGGTAGGAAGAGGTAAAAAAACAACTGAGGAGATTCCATTTAATGAGCCAAATATAACACAAGATTCTGGGCAGAAGGAAAAAGAGGATGAAAACATTCAGCAAGAAGCTGAATTACAGCCTGAGACTTCTCATCAGGAAGGACAATGGACTGAAATTATGGAAGAAGATACGTTTGAGGAATGTCCTGATGATAAAATAGAATAGGTTCCTGATGAGCCAGCTAATGTAGAAGTCGTCATCATTAGAGATGATTCCAGTTCGGAAGAGCAGGATTATGTGTTTCAAAGGAGAAGACCAGCTTCTCAAAAATTTCAGGAAGATGATTCAGGATGTGATGATTCTGATAGTTACATCAAGGAAGTAGATGAAACAATGTTCTCCCCTATAGTAGAGTCTCTTGCAGCAGAAAGGGATCCTTATGAAGAAAATTCAGATATTGACATAGACCTAGTCAATAAGGTTGTGGAGAAAATTTTAAATGAAGGATTAGATACATTAGCTTTAGTGGCTCAAAAATGTTCTAACATTAAGAGGGCTATGATCATCTGGACAGATCCATTGAAGAGGACAAATATTAATAATGGTAAGTCATCTATTCCTACAACAGGAAACAATTCTAGCCCTAGTACAGTAACAGGTCAATCTAGTTCAAATTCTTTGTTGTCTGTTATCTTCCAATTGTCTAAGCAATTAAATTCTGAGAGAGAGCAGTGGAAACAACAATGTAAAGAATTAAATAGTGTAGTGGACCTTCATTATCAGGAAACACTTGTTCAGGAGGAAAAGATAGAACAATTGAGTGAGAAACTTGACAAAATTACATCTTTAATTCCTGACCTAATGGGTTGTAGATCTCCATCACCTGTCTATGCTTTATTTCTAAGGGAATAGTTGTTAAACTATCAAATGACCTATATTATGCAGGACAGGTCTTCCTCATTACAAGAGCCTACCCAGTTTTCTCAAGCATTCCATAACTCTCTTGTAGCCATTCAAAATCTGTTATGTGAATTTTATCTCCATAACCTAGCAGTCCCTAATGACCGAGTTTGGAATCTCTTTCTTTATGATGGGGATATTCAACTCGGAGCCCTCATGTCCTGGGTACAAAATGAAATAAGTTGGGACACTCAAGCTAGGGTGTATAGGGATTTAGAATCAGATATTCCCGTGTTTCTAAGGCCCGAAGCTAAAGATCCTAAGACTTACTACTATAATTGGTTAAGGATAGCTCCTTTTGACTCAAGTAGTAAGACTGTTTATCCAATGAGGAAGGAAGCATTCCATGCATATGAGCAGATGATGGATTTCGATCTACCTGAGGCTAGAAATGCCATTCAGTGGCGCTAGAACAGTTTATCAAGAGAGATGAGAAACAAAGAACCACATTCATCTCTCAATTTTGCTATGGCAACATAGTGCGCCCCTTGGTACATTGCATTGGGAAGGGAAAGAGAGAGTTTTTGGATTCCATTAACTTTTCAGCCTCCATTGCTACTATCTCCTTTGCTTGCAAATTCAAAAAATTTGGACATTTTTGATATGCAGAGGGAAAAGGACAAACGGAAGAAGCACAGGGAAACAAAGGGATTCTACTAGAGCCGTGCAGAGGATGGTACTGGATAGAAAACAACTATTGACTACAGGTTGACATCTAGGTTAAAGAATTTATTTGCTAGAGGATCAACAAATAGTTAAGCTGGGGGGAATGATGAGACAATATTATGGAGTGTTTTGTTTATGATTTTCTAGGAGCAAACTTGAATGTCTTATGGTTTTTATGAACATTATACAGTCTTTTATGTTTCTAAGTTTTAGTTATATGTGTATTTGACACTTATGAAACTTAAGGACAAGAATGGATATATATATATATATATATATATATATATATATATATATATATATATATATATATATATATATATATATATATATATATATATATATATATATATATATATATATATATATATATATATATATATATATATATATATAGATATATATATATATATATATATATATATATATATTAATGAATGTCATGATAAAATTTGGTATCTTTCTTCTCTAGCTTTAATGGGTAGATCTCCTGCAGCTATATGACAAGGCCACATTAAAATAGGGAAACTTATTATAATCTCTGCCTTGGATTTGTGTCTTGGATTCTGTTGTGTTAACCTTTTGTAGGAAGAATAAGTCAGCAAGGAGTGCGTACTCAAGGATGAGTGGGTCTTTCAAGGCAGATAACTATTTCAGATGATCAATCATAGCTCCACTCCTTCCATCACTTTGCGATTGCTGATTCAGTCCAAGTTAATCTAGTTGCCACCATTCCTATATTCTTGTAGCATTAAAAGTGGCTTATCTTCTTGCATGAATGGTGCTGTCATTCATATAATTGAAGTGTTATGATCTATAATGAAGGATCTAGTTTATAGGAGTTATGTTTTCCTAGTTGCTTTTAAATAAGTTGGAAGTGTTGACTCCAAGTTAGTTAGTCATTTTGAGAATTTCATATTGTAAACCAGCAATAGAGTAAAAGATACTTTGATAATCTATTGTACTTATGTTTTATTGAATGAATATATGATAGTTCTTCATTTCAATCTCTAAGTTATAATTCATTCATACTTCTGTGGGGGCCCACACGGGAGATGAATTGCCTATTCGTGTCTTAGTAGGATTCAATTCAGTTTCTTCAAGTTGTTAAGTATCGTTGTTCTTGCAGCCATTGGTAGCAAAACCATTGACTGTTGCCTGCAGCATAGGTTTACTTCTCAAGCATTATCTATTTACTGTTAAGTTTGTTTCCTGCAAAATGAATTTAATCAGTAGTTTCAGTTTCTAGTATAAGCTTCCTGTAGCAATAGCCTTTAGTAGTGATGACTATTGAGAAGAACTAAAGCATAAACTTTACATCCATCATCTCAAGTTCACGCTCCCAGATTGATACAATTAAATGAAGTCTAGCATAATGTTATGAGTAAAAGCATGATGATTTGTAGCAATGAATCACTGTTTAAGGATGTCCAATCCTTAGGTTTCTAGGATATTGTTTTGACCAATCAAATGGATTTAACTTGTTTTGGATCGATCCTGATACCTTCTTGTGATACAATATGACCCAATAGCTTTCCTTCGGTAACGCAAAAAACTGACTTCTTAGGATTTAAAGAAATCCCATGTTCTCTGCACCTTTGCAACACTCTCTCAAGATCCTTCATATGATCGGTCCTTTTCTTAGAAAACATAGTTAAATCATCTAGATATATAACAATGATCTTATCTTTCATGTCAGCAAAAGACAAATCCATACCTCTTTGGAATGTTGCGCCAACATTGATAAGACCAAATGACATTTTATGATATGCAAATGTGCCCCAGGGAGTGGTAGACGTTGTCTTGTGCTGATCTTTCTCTTCTACTTCAACTTGGTTGCACCTAGAGAAGCCATCAAGCATAGACATCATTTCAGCTCTTGCAACTATCTACAAAAAATGATCCATGTTGGGGAGTGTGTAATTATCCTTCAAAGATGCTTGATTTAAATTTCTAAAATCTACGCATATCCTTATTTCTCCCTTCTTTTTCCTCACAGGAATGATGTTTTCTATCCAAGTAGAGTGGTGGATAGGGTAGATAATCCTAGCTTTGAGCATTTTGTCAACCTCTCTGAAGATGGCGTCTGCTACTTTAGGATTGTAGTTTCTTTGTTTCTATTTGAATGGGGTAGCATCAGGTTTTAGGGGCATTTTATGCTTGAAATTTCCTCCCATAAAGATTTTTAAATCCTCATAACTCCAGGAAAAGACATCTTGGTATTCAAGAAAAAGCCTTCTAGCTTTCGCTTTCTCTTCAAGTGTGCAACACTTCCCTATGTTTATCATCCTGGGATTTGACTCATTCCCAATGTTCATCCCTTCATATTCTCCAGTCGTGAGACCTTTCTCTATCCTTTTCTTCTTAATAGAAGTATCATGACGGTTGAACAACTTCTCTAATGATATAAAATATGGGGGAGTGACGTTACCTTGTAACTAAGTCACACCTAGTTCATCTTTCTTCTATTTCCTGGGATGATCTTGCAAGAGATTGTTTGGCTTTTCTTCAAGGGAACTGTCATTACCTTCAAGGAAGAGCTGCAGGCATTTATCATCGTCAAATACTTGCCAATCATCTACATTATCAGGTACTGACGGCCTGTACATCACCTCTACCTGGTACTTCTTATCTTTAAATTTTAGATGAGGTAGTAGTAAGGAAGCGGAGACTGCCAGTGAATCTTCTTTGGAATTTAATTTCCTGGGGACATATTCGATTGCAAAGGCATCCAATCCTTCAATCTCATCCCATACTCTGTTTCTATAACTCTTCAACTTCTAATTTTTGATAGAGTATTGACTTTTAATTTGGTGCACAATCAACTCAGCGTCACCTCGAGCTTTTAGAACTTTCACACCCTTTTCCTTTGCATAAATTATCTCGAGTAACAATGCCTCATACTCAGTCGTGCTATTGGTATTTGAAAACTCCAGTTTGAAAGCCAACGACTCAAGTTCACCTACCTGTGGAATTAACACAACTCTGACACCATACCCTGAAGAAGAACAACTACCATCGAATTCCAGTGTCTAGACTTCTGGAGTCTTTTCTTTCTCGGATGTCTTCACTTCTTCTTGTTCACTTTCAGGTTCATCAACAACATGCTAGGTAAACATCATGTAATTACCAAAATGTAATTCTTGATACAGGATTTGAGCTTTCAGATCATCTGATTTTAGAACTGTGAACTTTTACTTCTCTTCAGGCTCTAGTTTGACCTTCTTATTTCCCATAGCAATTATTGCCTGAGACCAATCCAATTTAATTTCCCCGCCTAAATCTCTACAAAAGCTTTTGCTGAGAAATAACCCATAACTTGCTAGTATATCTGCAATGAGGATCATCAATAGCATCTTCTTTTCAGGATGGGCAGCTAGAGATACTTGAGCATCTTTGATTTGGCCAAGCAGAGGGACTTGCTTAGCATCCATAGAATAACATCTATCATAGAATTTTTTCATGGTGAGGCCTAAGGCTTTGGCTATAGGAGAAGGCATCACATTATCAGAGGCACCTGAATCTATGATACACTTGTTGAGTTTACAACCATTGATATACAAGGAGACAGAATGGTTCGGGTTTTTGACCCGGGAAGGTAGCTAGCATAGTGGTTTCCACTTGTTCAAATAGTTTTTCTAGTGAGGAATCATCTTCATTGGAAGAGGTGACACTATGATTTAGATTTACACTATCTCTCTTTAAGTAGTCTACAAATCTTTTTAGTTCAACAGGGTTCGACCTCAAATAATCTATGGGAGAAATTTGGATTCTGGAATTTTTATAGAACTGAATGAAATCAAAAGAATCATTTTCCTTACCCAGCTATGATATTTTCATTCCCCGACTAGTTCCTTTTGTATTCAAAGTAGATGCATCATTGGTCCTTGTAGAAGGAGTGACAATAGGAGTTTTGTCTTTTTGGCTCTAAGTTAGGACTGCATAGGTATTGCCATCTATAGTAGCATAACACTCTCCTTGCTTCTCAGAATCAGATTCATACTCAAAAAATAAATTTACAAAGTCGCCATGCGAGCATGAATCTGGTTCATCATTTGGTGTTGTAGTCTCTAACTCGTTAGTGGATAATAATTGCATCATACAAGCTACTTCAGGGTAGCTCTCACCATTATGATATGTTGTTAGGTGGAACATGCACATGTTGCCTCTCTTTGAGGGAGCTTCAATTGCAAGCCTATGTTGTGGAGCAGGTAATTGTAATGTCTTTCCATCATTATTTCTATTATTCTGATCCTGGAATGGTTTTTGATATGAATTTTTGAACTTAGGGAGTTGTCTTTTCAAAGCGATGATTTCATTAGACATTTTTTGCATCATCTCATTGGTTGATGTGGTGCCACTCGAGCTAGCGCCCATCTGCATTTATCTTTTCCATCTACCAGTAGAGATCATGTCATCTTCCAACTCAATGGTTGTTCTCTGGGTGTTATCCAAATCCATAGGTTGTGCTCTTCTTAGGTCATAGTTTATGTCTGGTGGCATGGCACCATAAAGAATATCTTCAGACTCACAGGAGTAGGCCTATCAACCGTGGGAATTCTATTGGCAATCTTGTTGAATTTAGCGACAAATTCTCTCATACTTATAGAAGCTTGCTTCTTAATGGAAGTCAATTGTGCTAACAAGGCATGTTTGTCCTCAACCATTTTAAATCTAGCTTGAAAAGCTGACCTCATAGTAGCCCAACTCGTAATTGAAGGGTCATCCAAATGGTAAAAACCAATCAGTCGCTGCTTCAACTAGAGTTTCAAAAAATAGTCTAACATCAACATCTTCATGTCTGATTCCCAAGATGTGAGTTGTTACAAAGAAGGCTTTAATGTGTTCATCTATAGTAACTTTTCCATCTCCAGAGAACTTAGGAAAGTTCTTTCTAGATCCCCTAGGGAGTGGATGATATGCTTCAAATTGTAACAGACCAGTTGCAGCGGCCCATGGAGCTGCCATGACTGTAGGTGTAGGATGTGGAGGAAAATTAATAATAGGAGGAGAAAATACTCCATGTAAAGTTAATACCTGACAAGCTATAGGCAATGACGTTTGTGTCTTTGGGGGTGAGGGTGGTCTACTCCAACTTCTTTTGTCACCTTTCTGACAAGGTAAGTCTATTATGGGAAAATTGAGCTCTGCGAGCCTTTCAAATGTAGGGTCTTTTCCACCTTGCCCCTTGGTACTTCTGAGAAACCTTCTTTGATCCAGAGCTCTGAATTAGTTTTGCTGCCTAGCTCTGTGCTCCGCTTTGTGTTGGCTTCTTCTTTGAATTGCTCTTTCAAGTGCTTCTGCTCTCGCTTCTTCTTGTTCAAGCACTTGACTCACATTCTTGTAATGCTCTATGTTTCTTCTATATCTCCAGGTGAAAGTATTCAAGGATGAGATTATGTCTTCTTGATCATCTTGAAAGTTGAGATTGGGTTGAAGTATAGGGAACGCATTCTCATGAGGTAACACCATTTTTCCTCATGAAAAATATTCTGGTCTAGCGAATGTTTCTCTCCCCAGCAGAGTCGCCAAAAATCTGTTGGTAAATAGATTGTTCTTTTTAGATTTAACTCTTTATTTGCCCAAAATCCCTTGAGATACAATATGAATATGAACAGTTGGAAATTTTTTATCCTTTTAACTAACTTCCTTTGAATTTTGATAGGTACAGCTCCCTTATGTGAAAGATATGCAATGAATTTTTGTTTGTTCTAAATCCTAATGGGGTATGTTCTTAACCAGAGAATAGAAGAGGTAACCAAATTAGCCCTCGGTGAGAAACTAATCCAGGAAATGATTTTGATCTTAAACTCTAACCAACTCTGTGATTTCACAGTGCTTATGAATTCACACCAGTGGCGATGCAACAATCAATTCTACTTGAATCAATGAAATGCAATAAAATAACACAGATAAATCTAATCTAAGTAGGACACACAAGTATTTTCCCAACCTCCAAGTAATGCTCTGATCACTGTAGATTAATTGCACTAAAGAATAGAAACAGAACTCCGTCTATTCTCTATTTTCAATCCAACTTAAGGAAAATAAACATTCAAACTAAAAAAAAGGGCATGGAATGGTAAATAAATGGCACAAAACACATTCCAGATTAACTCCGCAACAAGATGTATTTCACACCAAAAATTAGCCGACCCTTTCATTGATTTTCAAAATGTTACATATAGGCTTCAAGACTTAAGCCATTACAAAATCCACCAAATCGATTCATATTCTACAAAATCGGTAAATGACAAGTGGTCATTTACTGATTATACAATGTGTATCAAAAAGAAAGAGGGGAAAGCTATTTTCTCTTCGCTGGCTTCTTTGCCTTCTCCAACTTAGCCTTATGAGCTTTGGCGGCCACAAGAATTGGAATCATCGTTTTAGAATCTGGAATGTACATGTTTTTCAATCTTATGAGCCAGCGGGCATGATCCTTCTCTATGCATTTTACAGCATCCTTTCGGGGTTGCATCTTTCATCATGGCTTTATATATGCATCCACCGAGTTGCTGAAGATCCGGTATTCTATCAAGGTGAGGCCCAGATAATTCTACAAGCTGGTCCAAGTAGTCAGAGAATGACTTCTGCATGTTGGTTATACTGATCAGACTCTTTCCATCTCTGCTAGCTTGAGACTCAGAGTGAAGACCCATCAAATATACAAAGATTTTAGTTTGCTCTTATGTGACTTCCTCATCGGTTGCCTTCATTCCCGCCTCTGCTTTGATTATCATCTCCATTTTGAATTCCACCCCTTGGAGCCATTCGATCAGAGGTTCATCCCCTTTCTACAATATGTTGGCCTTGATTGCATCTTTAGTCTTCATCGTGACTAGACAATGTAGTAGCACCATGCACTCTTCACACCTCAACCTTTCTACTGTGAGTGTTTGGATATGTCCTTTGAGAGACTCCTTCTTTGCCTCTAACTGTAAAAAGACATTTCTGAGTTGTTTAATGGCTACCAGACCTTCAGACTTGAGTCGTTCAATCCACCTCCTGCCAATATGCCCGAAATGTCTATCTTCTTGCAACTTGGTAAGTATTGTTTGGTTCTCGACTACAGCAGGATCAAACCTTGTTAGAGAACCGAGTAGGATTACTATAGGAGCGATCAACTACTTGATGAAGTTGGTCATTTCTTTGATCTCTGCCTTGAGTCAAGTCTTAGTGACTTTGAGTTCTTTGAGCTCTTCCTCGATCAAGACATTACTAGACTTCCACAAGTCTACTTTTGTATCATGGCGAGCAAACCCCATGTCCAAGGATTGGAGTGAAAAGTTAGCAGCAGTAAGATCTTCAATTCTGCCATCTTTTAGAGGCTTGGCTATTTCCATACTCAAGTGTCCTGTGTCTGGATCTCGACCAAGAGTAGTCAGAGTCCTAGTCTTTTTAGCCTTACTTACGGCTGAACCCGACTGCATTGCCAGTGAGAGGACCTCACTACTAGGAGTGCCTTGCTCAACCCTTTTTCTTTTCCACTCCAGAGTGTTATCAATCCATGATTCTACACTTGTGACATTTGTCACAAAAAGTAAGTCTTCTACGAATAATTTCCTGATAACTGATGGAGAAGACTTAGGCTTGGAAGCGAAAGGATTAACCTGTGTGGATGTTATGACTTCTTTTTATTTTTGAGGTGACCCTGCTCATCCATCTCATCAATTTCTAAATTGCTACTATCATCACCGACCTCAACAATGGTAGGAGTCCCTTGAGTAGGAGTGTCACCTTGTATTTCAACGGTTCCTCCCTGTGCTTATTGCTCTGGTTCCATGGCTCTAACAGTTTCTTCTGTCGGCTTGTTGGATTTATCAACTTTGGCTTCTTCAGTTGAATTGATGACTAGAGATGGACCTGCTCCACAAGTCTTCTCAATTGGGATCTCTTTTTTGGGTGGTTGATCATCTCCACTTGCTAGTTGAGCTGGTCCCTTGGCTACAGGCGAAGTTGGCAATGAAGAGGATGCATGAGCACTCACTGGCTCAACTGTAGGAGCTTGTTGAGGAGTAGGTTTTCTAGACCTCTTTTTCCTTCCCATCATCCACTGGGCCCACTTATCAGTTCTCTTAATGATTTTAGCCATTAAGACTTCCAACTCTTTTATAGCTTGACCTTGAACTAGCTCCAAGCTCATAGGGTAAGGTATGATCTGGTCTCTATATGTATCAGTGTACATGTGTTCACCGTCATCGACAATGCCCTTAACATTAATGTTGACATTGAGCAACTTGATTTGTTCAAAGGTCAGCTTGGAGTAGAACCTCTCTCGACTTTCTAGCTCATCTTTGCAATTTGCCCAATAATCCTCAATTTCAGGGATATGCCTGATCATAGAGCCAATCTGCAGATGATCTTTGGCATAACTCACTAGATCAAATTATGGTCTCAACACTTCATACTTCTCTGACTTATATTTACTCTCAAACGCCTTTATCATGTTCTTAACATTTGATCTTGATGCGTAGCTGTAAGCTCCAATGGTAACAGGAAATTAATAGCCTTTCTTCTTAATTCCCGCACTGATCAGGTTCACTTGCAACATCTACTGGATCACCTCCATGAGCATGATCATGTTATTGGGGTACCTTGGCAGCTTCATGGGAAAATTGTCAAAACCTGCAAGATGAAGATATGAGAAACTAGCAAATTGAATGAAGAAGCTCCCAAATTGGGTGATGAATTCCATGGCCTCTAGTGAGAATCTCCGCTCTGGGAACCCTTGTAACTCTCTGCACAACCTCATTGTAAATGAGTCATTAACTTTAATGAACTCGGCATAGCTATCTTGTAACTTCAAATGAGGGAAGAAATCATAAATTTTCACATCGTCTTCATATTCTTCTAGCCTAGGGAGTCCTGGCCATACTTGAAATGTAGCTAAAACATAGATCAAATAGGAAGACATATAAAACTTGTTCTGATATTTGGCGAGATTTAAGGCATTGGACAGATTTTCACTTACCACTTGAGCCTAGTCTATATAATGGTTCTCAGCACATATTACCTGGACCAAGAAGAATTAGTGATCTATGAAATTCAAAGTGTCACTTTCACCTCTTATCTTGTGAAGGAGCACCAAGATGTCAACGATCTTTGCCTTCAGATCTGTCCCAAAAAGTGACTTTGGCACTTTTCCCTTATGCTTCTGGCTTTCTGAAACCATGAATTCATGATCTCTTTCCTCCACCTCAGCTTCTTCTGAAATGTCCCCTTTCTTATTTTATACGATATTTAAAGCCTCTAATCAGATTTTAAAATTCAACAACCAATATTGCAAAAGATCAACCAATTTCTCAATAAAACCCAAATCGGGTATGCCGGAAATAGTGCCAAAAACTTCACAACTTCACATATTATTGATAAATCTGAAAGTAGAAATTTTTATAGAAATTTTTCCAGCATAACAGCCTAAAAAATGACATTTCCAGATCTACAAATAGTTTACACAACAGCTCCAAAAAGGAGGACAAAAATAATGCTCATCGGGCTCCCGAAAACAACACAAAATAGTCTGGAAACACCACAAAACACTAATAATCTATCACAGAAGTATAACCACGAACCAATACATATATTCAAATCTATTTTAATATCAAAATGGCCGCAATATAGCAGCAACCCAAACTAATATGAAAAATTCAACTGGAAACATCAAAATCTTACAAGAAACACACCTGAAAACTCACAAATCTACACTATTCAGCATAAGGGAAAACTCTGAATGAGCTTGCACATGGAATGGCCTCAAACTCCCATCCTTATCCTTCCTAGAAACCTACAAACTCCCATCTTTGGGTCTCCTTCTCCATAGGTTTGGCAGCCTCTAAAGAACAACAAAGCAATGAGCCAAAATCAAGTTCTAGAATGAGCCCGAAATGCCTCCAAACCCCTTTAAAAGAGGGCATAACCCTAAATCATGATCAAGAGGGGTAAATAATACATATTTTAATAATAATTTTCATTTATTAATCCATTGGTTTCCAAAGATTAGCCCCTTTTCCCAAAACTTCACTTTTTGAGCCTGCCAGCCTTAGCAAAAGTTATTATTTTTAATTATTTGAAAAGGGGACATGACATCTTCTCATTATACTTTGAAATAGCAATTGAGAAGTTCATATTTGAAAATTTTTCTTGCTCTAGGATACATATATTGTTCTGCATAGATTCTCTATCAATGGAGATGAGTACTGTGTCATCTGGCAGCGAAATCTATTTCGTATCTGGGTTGAATCTCGTTATACATTCTTGAATTAGTTCAGGAGCTTGTACTGCAATAGGAAATCTAACAGCTTCGACCAAACCGCTACCTTTGAGTTTTTGTGACATGGGATGGAGATTTTCTTCTTTCAATCTTCTATGTAGATTGCCCAGATCATAGAATCTAAGGGACGTATCCGTTAAATTATGCCATTTAGATGTAATCCCGTTCAATCCATCGAAACCCATGAATCTAGTAGCCATAGCTTCTGATTCTGCTTTTGATTTACTGTCAAGAAGCTTTGGAGAATGTCATAAGATGATTTGTGAAATTATGGGAAATCAAAGGCATATGAAAAAGATGTGAACAAATGGTTATTTTTGCTTGATAGTTTGAGTCTTTTATAAACAACCTACTTCCTACTGTTACTTTCCATATCTCGCGCCACACAAGTGAGAGATTTTCAAAAATATTCGTTAAAGTTCTAACGTTAAGATTTGAATTAAATGCATCTTATTAACGGCCTTAAGAAATCACTTTTACCCGTTTGGAGTAGCTGTAACGGTAACTTAATTGGTGCAGTGGATTTTTACTTTTCCACTTCTCTCAATTCATCGCCTTTTTCGGAAAACTCACTTTGAAGGTAGAACCATGATTGTGGAGAAGCTGGGGATGATTTTTTGAAAATCTGCAACTGACCCATTTCTTTGTCAATTTCTTTTAGATGTCAAAGCAGGTTGTCTTTATCGTAACAGATCATTCAATCCCCGTGATTTCTTATGCTTATTTCTTCACAAGTCATCGCTTCTCAGAAATTGACCTTCTCAGGTGATTTTATGATGAGGGAGAAGCTAAAAACCAGTTCTCTGAAAAAGATCTCTTACTCACTTTCTCATATTTCTAAGGCCGTTTAGTTTTCGAGAATCTCTGACACACTTTCCACTATCCTTTGGAAAACAACTTCTATAGGAAAAACTCCACGATTGGGGAAGTTCATTACTGCTTCTTTGCCAAACTACTTTTCTAGACCTAACTCGCTCTTAACCCGAGAATCTCGATCTCTAGGCCTTGTCTGTATGCTTGATGATTCATGTGTTTTCTTCCCACAAAAAATTACCTTCATGGGACGAAACCCACCGAGGAGAAGGTGATTTTCAGTTTCCTGACAAAGAGGAGAGATGTCAATTTGGAGTTTCTCATCTATATGAATGTCATCAATAGAACCAAAGGAATAAAAGTCTTTATCAAATTAGGAACTATAACTTACCCATCCCTAGGATGAAATAAAAAACCAACCCGGCTTAAAAGTAGAAAGAGGCATGAAGGGATTATTTGATAAAGACCACCTATCCTAGGGGAATTCTAGACTTAGACTCTAGTCCATTATCTCAAAAATTATGACTCTATCTAAACACAAGGTATCCACTTTGGTTTTAGAGTGAAGAACAAAAGTAGGGCAACATCGGGCATGTTGAATGAAAATTTTGTTGAAGCATTATCTTGTTGTGTTATTTCTCATTGTTGGTGTTTGGATGCAAGTTTGGATAGTCCTTTATTGGATCCTCCGACTCCTGACTGCGTTAGGTGGTATCATAGCTTGAAGTTCTTGAGTGTGTAAACTGATCTTCGAGTTGAGGTAGTTCTCAAGAGGACCTTGTTCCAGTGATTTGTTGCCTTGGGTTTTTCAAAGATCTTGAAGATGCCTCTAAGAAGATTGGACCCTAGGGCGATTGCAGACCTCTGTGATGTTGTGGAATCGGAGATTACAGAGAAAGTTGAAGTTGATTTCATATTTGAGATGGAATTGATGAAGAATGACATGATCATTGAGGTCATGAGAGCTATTGCTAGTATGAAAAGGAATTTTGGTACTGAAGATGGTTATGAGGAAGCTTCTGAAGAATTTGAAGCTATTGGATCTAGTGGAGATGACCAAAGAGATAGATCTGGCGAAGACAAAACTGGCCAGTTGCATAGATCTAGAGCTCGGTTAAGTACTAGTTACCGAATGAAAGTTTCTACTTTCTCTGGTACTTTGAGACCTGAGGATTTGATTGATTGGATTGGTGAATTAGAAGATTTCTTTGAGCTTGAAGAAATTGAAGATCCTCTTAGAGTAAGATTGGCACAGACTAAGTTGAAAGGACATGCTGCTCTTTGGTGGAAAGAATTGCAAAGAGATAGAGAAGATGAGGGTGAAATGAAGATCAATCAATGGAGGTTGATGGTGACTAAATTGAAAGTTAAGTTCATACCTGCCGACTATGAGCTTGACTTGTTTAAAAAGTTGCAGAATCAGAAGCAAAAAGATTTGACTATGGAGGACTATACCGAGGAGTTCTATAAGTTGCCTATTTGGTCTAGACATAGAGAACTTGGTAAAGAAAAGGTAGTTCACTATGTGAATGGTTTGAGATTCAATATTCAGGATGAGCTTGGTATGTTGAAGATTGATTTAGCTAAGGATGCTTATCCTTATGCTTTGAAGGCAGAAGATAAGTTGAAGAGGAGACACCATGGTAATTCCCGAGGGAAGGAGAAGCTTGATAACTTGGTGAAAGATAAACCAACTGTTGAAGATGAACCAAAACCTATGGAGTCGAAAAAGAAGACAAGTAGGGTTATCTTTAAGGGTACTTGTTATAACTGTGGTGAAGAAGGACATAGATCTTTTGAGTGTACACAGAAGAAGTTTGGTGACCGAAGGAATGCTATGGTGAATGAGAACATTTAGAATGAAACTGAATCTGAGAACTTGCTAGTTCAGAGAACATTGCTCGATGCAAAGGTGGAACCTTGTCAAAGGAGTAATTTGTTCAGAACTCACTGCAAGTCAGGAGGTAAACTTTGTAATGTAATTATGGACATTGGTAGTACTGATAACCTTGTAGCTGAGAAGATGGTTCAGAAACTTGTTTTGAAGAGAATGAGACATCCTTATCCTTATAGGATTGGCTAGTTGCAAGATGTTTATGCTCTAGAAGTGAGGGAGCAATGTCTTGTTGCTTTTCAGATTGGCCTGTATAAGGATCAAGTGTTGTGTGATATTGTGGATATGAATAGTTGTCACATATTGCTCGGTAGACCTTGGCAGTATGATTGCAAAGCTATGTATGATTGTGTCAAGAATGTGTTTACTATTGAGAAGAATAACATGAAGCTTTCCCTGATGCCTTTGCTGGGTACAACACCAGGAGGAGAAACCTAAGCTTTGGTAGCCAAGATGATTTGAAGAATTCTAAAAGGATTGATCAGTATGGAGAACAGACCTGTGTTATCAAGGAAAGACTTGAAAAGATAGAGGAAGCAGAAGTGGAAGAGTATGTAGGGTGAAGAGTTGAAGGGCTTGTATGTGGAGAAACAGTTTGGGGTTTATGTGTTGAATCTTGAAAGATTTTCTTCCAGCCTATGAGAACATCTTTTTTAACCTAGGGTGTCTGATGCAGGGGCATTCTTGGGTACTCAGCAAATATGCATGGTGTTGTGTTAAAGTGGTTATGTGTTACTCGGTTGCAACTTTAATTGATGGTCTCGATTATTGAAGAAGCTTGGTCGTTAAAGGAACTCAGTAAAACCTATGGTGCTTGGTGGAACATGTACTCGGCAATGCTTGTGGTGCTCGATTATTTTACTGGTGCTTAGTTGTTTTACTGGTGCTTGGTAGTTCTAGTTTACCGACTAGAGTTCTTGGAGTTTTGGTTGGCCGACTTGGTGTATTTAATGTTGGTGGCTTTTGTTGTATTCTCCTATGTGGATCTAGAGGCCTACATGGAGAATTAATTGTTTGTATGGCTATTTGAGAGCCTACTGTTGTTGCATTTAATATTTGTTTTTAGTAGAAGTCGACTTGGCTTAGGAGTTAATTATTTCTCCCAGCCAACTTGTGGTTGAGGAAATGTATTTAAGGAGTGTTTGGGTAGTTGTTTAAGGGTAGAAGAGTCAGTCAATGGAAGTAGCTGAGAAGGATAAAATTTGGATCCTGTGAGATCTTGAAGATCATATTGATGGTCTGATAGTTGTAATAATAGAGCTAGTGGTTTGCATTCTTGGAGACAAGGAGATTTCTTGGAGGCTTGCGAGCTCAAGTTTAGATCTACCTTAGTGTTTCCATTAGTTGCTGATGTGTTCAGAACTGGACTAGCTAGGAGGTTGCAGAAATACTTTTGTAAGTAATTGTATTTGGCCCTAACTCGGAAGGCCTTAATGTCAGGCATGTTGAATGAAAATTTTGTTGAAGCATTATATTATTGTGCTATTCTGCATTGTTGGTGTTTGGATGCAAGTTTGGACAGTCCTTTATTGGATCCTCCAACTCCTGACTGCGTCACATAGAGTGCACATTGCATTATCTTAGAAACTGTGTGAGATTTGTTGGTGGACATGTCAGAGGAAGGAAACATGCAACAATGAGAGGCTACTTGAAATTTAAAATGGGCAAACATATTTTAGAGTTAATAAGTATAAACTAAGATATGGGAAAACATGGTCTTTCAACAAAGCTGAGAACACTCCATTCTTGATAGGGTACCTATACCTTCAATAGTGTGCCTCCTGCAAAACTGAAGGAGGGCCTTGGAGCTCAAGGTAAAGAAAAGTTCCACATCAACAAAGGTGAAGACTTTACTATTGAAGTAATGAAATCCAATGATGAAATTTCATCCATAGAGCCTCCTATTGAGTGGAAGGATCTAGACTCCTACAGTGATAGTAGGAACTGCTAAAATGTGGTCTAGATTTTCTAAGCTATGTGGATATGTATAGGGCTATGTATGATTGTTATAATCTTCTTTTTTGGGTAACAATTGCTTCAATGTGTATGTTTACATTTTTGTATACAAGCAATTTTTGCAGCCTCATGTATTGGCCTAAAACTTTCTAGGTTTTAGGAAGAATATCTCATCCAATGTAAGGTTCCTTGCAAGGTCTTGTTGAAGAATCATGTGTTCAATCACTTGCATATAAACAATTGGAGCTTGTAAATTCTTCTTTCTTCCAATTCACAACTTAGATGTTTTTTTTAAAAAATGTTTGTAGTTGAATACATGATTAGGGTGTTGTTAATTATGTTTATAAGCCACTCTTTTTATTTATTTTTCTAGTCCTTATACTCTGTTAATCCATGTATATCTTTGCTTTCTAATATAAGAATCATGATTCACTCTTATTACTTGTGATACATTTTTTATTTCCATCAGTTCTAGTACACTTTTATGTCAATTGTGTTTATAAGGCATTGTTTCTACATGTGTAGTAACATAAAAGATATGACTTATCAATTTGAGTTGAACTAGAATGTTGTACTTTTTGAAGTTTATGTTATTGTTTGTTTGCATTGAAAATAAATATTTAAACAATTAAATCTATGGTCAAAGTTGGTGTGATAGCTCATTTGCAATTATAGGTCCTTTATAAAGACATACACAATATCACTCATTAGAGATATTATACTCTCACTAAGTGTACATCATAATAGTTTCACTTGATGAAAAGCAATCGAAAAATTTGTACATAATAAATCAATTTATGATGGTAGTGTAGGTGGATATATGGTTGAGTAATTAACATTAACATTAATGACTGATATCATAAACCGGACTTTTAAAAATTAACATAAGAAAACAATTATGAAATTTTTATTTATATCATCAAATTGTATATGCATATTGCATAAAAAGAAATATATATATCATGATAATACAAATCTATGCAATTACAAATATAATGTGTAAAGAGGTATTAAGAAGACTTCAAAGTTCCATAACCCATGGGTGGGAACTAGAGGGGTTGATGAACCCCACCTCCCCCAATAATAATTCTAGTTCGGTCGTCACTGAACCACATTCTCACTCCCACCATGCCACACCCAAACCTTAGATCCAATATTTCTCCATAGAGCCCCCATGTTCATTGAGCCCTACTACTCTATGGGGGGCGACTCTTGTTGATTGAATGCATAACACATTAAGTTTATTTTAATATAAACTAAACAAACTTGGGAACCATGGTACTTGCTAATCATTCATGGACATAATTTGTTTTTGATTAATAGTAACAACAGGTTTTGAAGGGGCCCCAAAACCCTTTAACATATAAAAACTTAAAATAGTACATTAAAAGCTCCCAAAACGAATTAGCCTAACCAAAATAAAAGGCAAGACACTCAAACAACAAACCCAGAACACTGCAATAATATGATCATTAAAAACAACAGTCCTAAGAAGATAGCATCAAAGCTATCCAAAGTTCTTCCTTTTTTATGAGAACGAAGGGCCATGTCAAACGAAGAAGAGGATTTCTTAGATTGTTCCTTTTAATAGTGATCCAACCATCTTCGACTCTCGTAGCCTCATCATGTCAGCACAACGAATTCAAAACAGAGGAACCAGCCCCCAACATTAGTTCCGAATCAAGGCCAAAATTACTCCCAGCAAGAGAGACAAGAACACCAAAGTCCTCAGCAATAATCACACCAGCAAGGTTGGCAAGAACATCAACCACAAAGCCGCCAACCAGAAAGCTTAGAATCCACCAGCAAAGGAAAGGGGGGTCCCTACACAACACAGATATTAGGAGCAACATCAACACCAATCCCAATGGACATAATTTGTTAGTATTTGCTAACTTTTAAAAAATAATATATTTAAAGAGCTTATGAAAAAATATCATCAGCTATATGTGTATATTGCCCAATGAGAGATATGATAACATGTATCTATCCAATTAAAAATATAATAGGAATTTAGAGACATTGAATCTATTCTATATTTTTTGGTTAACTATATTTAAATCTAAACAAAATAGGCTTGGGAACAATTGTATTTGCTAACCATCTATGGACATATTAATATTTGATAATACAAGGTTCTTATTAGTAGTTGCCGTAAGGCATAGTACTATTGTAATGAATTTTGGATTCTACTAGTTAACTAGTTATTAAAAACAAGAACCAATGATAAGTAAATTATTTTTTATTTTTTAAATTTATTTTATTATTCTAAAGTTTACTTTAAGTTTTTGAAATCTAAAAAATATTTTTCCTCATTATGATTGGTTAATGGATTTGAGGTGTTATACACGGATTTGTTTCTTTCTCCACTTTTTAAGCCATATTAACATGAAGACATGCACCATGTTGGAAATAAATGTGAGGGTTTTAAATGGTCTTAGAAACATTTTTTTTTAGCCCATAATTGTTATGATATAAATATTGAAACTATTTTTTTAAATAGTAAACATAGACATCTATAAAAAACAAAAGAATAAAAGAGTATGTTATATTGTATTGTAGTTTATTTCAATTGATTTTTTTATAAATTAATCATAGTTTTTATATTATAATTATATTAATTTACTTATTATAATTTTTTATTATTAAAATAACAATTAATATCAAATTTTATATTATAATTTTTTATATATTTTTTAATATCAAATATATAAAATTAAGTCAATTATATTACCTCTTTATTATTTAAAATATAATAATAATATTATATTTATGAATTCATTCATTTATATATATTAAAATTTTAATAGTTGTGAGCTCAATGCTAATCAATATATGTCATTCTATTTTGGATGGCTATCATCTAAATTATATATTTTATAATTAATTAAAATATATTTATAATTCTAGTAAATTTAGATAGACATTTAATATTAAAATTACAATGACGACAAAACTAAATTAAAAAGGTCAAAAAATTATTCAACTATATATTTCTAATTGAACTTTAACATAATTAAAACTACAACTAAAAGCAAGTACTAGCCACTACTACATGGCACTTGTTTTGTGGGGTTTACTATTTTTCTTCTTACTTTTTTAATCTTCCATTTAATCGTCTATAAAAAAAAAGCTAATCATATGTAGATCTAATTTGTTACAACTTTCTATGAAATTTCTTATTATGTTTCATTCACTTTTTTTATAACACCTTTTAGTAATCATATAGACCTTATAATCACCTTCGTCTTTAAACATTCTTTTTATACAGAATTACTTTGAAATATGAAAGGATATAAAAACATTACCAAATAACCTTATTTGAAAAATTATCTAAATTACACTTTTAACTCTTTTTTTTCAACTTGTTAAATAACTCATACATAAGCCGCAAAACTCAACTGAACCTATTACACTGAACATACATAAGCAGATTCTCATTACAACTTTACCTTAAATCAAACCTTTCTATATTCAAGTGCCAAATTACGCCTTTAAACCCTTTTTGAAAATTTCATATTATGAAAAGCAGATTGCTTTAAGAGTATATTGATGTAAACCTTTGCAAAGGACCTAATTTCTAACATAATATTCACATCAACTCTCCTAACAAAATGTAAGGATTCAGTTCCAGCAGCAATGTCTATGAACAATAGATGTCAAAGAGATTCCTCTTTCTCGTATGAATTTTATACTCTTGAAAATTTGGACAAAAGTGATTCGACCACTCCCTGAGCAATTGGGTGGTATGAATCTCTTGCTTCTTCAAACACTCTTCTTGCCAATTGCTTCCCTTCTGAGTTGCTTTGTAAGAGCCCTGCATACAGCGGCCTCAAAAACAACATCCTCCCAACTTCTTTAAGACACTTCTCAATTTCTCCATACAGAGCTTTGTAACCAGAGTATGCACCAATTGTCAAGAAAGCAACTTTCACTTCCCAATTGTTGCTTTCACTAAAATGAAATTGTTGATCTAGAGCCGAGATCTGCATTCAACTAGGACAATCACTTAGGCAGGGTCTGTAATATGTATGCATGAAAGAAAGATTTAATGATATCTATAAGACTAAACATTCTTAATTTTTGTTCATGCTCTGTTCCATGTCAGTCAGACCACCTGCAATTAATAGCAGAAAAACTGACCATCGGATTGATTTTTTAATTGAGACCACTCTTCACTTTGTGAGGGTTTAGGGTTTCTGTAGAGAGATTATTCTATAATGTTGCTGCACTGCATATTTCTATAGTACTTTATGTACAGTGCCTGTTTCCAATTAAGGAATGGAGACACGTCCTCAGAGGGAATCCTTTTAGGTTATGTGTGAAGACATTCATTTTAATCATTTGGATAAAAGCAGTTGTTTCATGTTGGGGAGGCAAAAAGTGGGCACATCAAGGCAAAAGAGAACAGAATTGATTAAGAAACATGATCACAATTTTTTATGTCGTCCGATTGCATTGGGTATCTATTCACTACTGTTAGTCTCTCTTTTTAAATAGTAAACACAAGGATTTGTAATGGAAAAAATGAGGTGACAGAAAGGCTAACAAACAGAGCCAAGTGAAAAGTCTGCATACCTGTGACGTCTCAAGTTTCTTGGGCAAATTCTCCAGGAAAAGTTGCCACTCTTGCCCCTGCCATTTGCTAAGGGCCTCGTCAGAAGGCATTTTTCCAGCCATGAAATCCTTCGAGGCAGACAAGACCCTCTTGTGGATTGTGGAAACAGGCTCCATGATGTCTGGAGGAATGCCAGTACCATCTATCCACTCATCCAAATCAATTTCATTCTCTATGCCAGGAAGATTTTTCTTCAAAAAGGCAAGGAATGTATCTGTATCGATTGATTGAAACTTGAAATTCATAATGTACACCTTAAGAAACTTGTCAAATGCAGGGCGTCCGACCTGCACAAGGAAAAAACTGTCAGGTGCATTTCTGCTTTGCTTATCATATGGTGCTAGATGGGAGCTAAAATGATCATATCAGCGCCCTAACCCTAATGTGTGGCTTAAATTTCGTTTTATGGGGTCTGAAACAGAAGCACAGTATGTGCACCGAAAAACCCCAAATGTGGGATTCTTGAGGTAACCTGATCATCACACTACTTAATAGGATGTTAAAATTGAGATTCTTCCAGATCGATATGTGGCTACATTTTAGCTTTATGGAGCCTCAAACACAAGCTTGATAGGAGCCCACATCCTATCGTGTGGCGGATGAAGCCCCAGAAGTGAGATTTTGGGGGCTGAATGACATTTCTCACACCCAAAGTAAATAAAACCAAGATTCATGCAGCTCCATAGGTGGCTTTAGGGTTACTGAAATACAACCTCAGTAAGTCCCCACATTCAATCAAACAACTCAGAAAACAGAAAAAGGTTAAAAATTTGTCAACACTTGATGACCCACCAAGGAAATTGTTCAGATCTTTAGTACACGTTGACAACCAGTGTCACATAAAGTTGAGTGACCCTGTGTGTGATTGACGCTGGGACCTACTATACAACGAAATGACAAAAATGTATGGCACTGTTGGATTACAATCTGCTTCATCCGGATGGACCACGGAATTAAGAATCAAGCAGCCCCACAAGCAGAGAAAGTTAAAAACAAGTACTCACCTGACGCTCAATTCGCCAAAGGAATTGAAAACCTTTTTCATAAGGCACACAAGAATAAACATCATCAGGATCTACGCCTTCCTGATTCGTCCTCAGCTTGGTAAATTCCATATTGTCCTTGAATCTTTCCATCTCATCCCTCAGCCCGGAGCATCCCAATCCAATGTTCAGAGCAGCACGCTCCTCGCCATCTACAGCTTCAACAATTCTTCTCTCTGCATAAGTAGTGAAGCCCTACAAAAAAAAAGAAGTTTTAAAACAAACCCCCACATATCTATAAATTAAAAACTCAAAATATAAATCAATAAAACATAAATTACTTAAGGGTTATCTGATTCAGAAACTTGAAACTACATCATATATTCTTTTTGGGTATTTAGATTTCACTGGTTTAGGATTAGGGATATACCTCATTTAACCAGAAATCATTATTGGAGGCATTACAGATAAGATTCCCAGTCCAACTGTGGGCAAGCTCATGTGCTACAACCTGCCCACCGCTCATATCTCCTACAATAACCGTAGGAGTGAAGAAGGCCAATCTGGGATTCTCCATCCCTCCATATGGGAAGCTAAAGGGCAATACCAAAAGATCAAACCTCTCCCATTCATACTCCCCAAAAAGTTCCTCCCCCTGCTTGATAATCTTCTCTGTATTTCTAAATTCAAGCTCTGCAGCTTCCAGGACAGGTGAAGGCTCAGAGAAAATCCTGGTCCTAGGACCAACATTCTTGTAAGTAATATTTCCGACTGCAAAAGCAAATAGATAAGGGGGTATGGGCTGCTGCATTGAGAAATGATCTACAATCCGTTCATGGGAAACCCATTTATGATCAGAGCATGCTCCCCTGGCTTCTCCCTTACATGGTGGTGCTCTTCCTGTGTGTGCAGCAGACATTACGGAGTTCATCTGCTGAGGAATGTTGAGCAGGGCAGAATAACGAATCCTTGCCCTTGGAGTGTCCTGGCAAGGGAATATAGAGCGAGCATGAATTGACTGGCATTGGGTGTAAACATAAGGTAGCTTTTTCCCTGCAGTTTGTGATGGGTTTAGCCATTGAAGGGCTGAAGCAGATTGATGGGTTTTGAATGTTACATTGAAGGAAATTTGATCTCTGAGAGAGACCTTGAGAAGGGTTCCCTTGATAGAGTCTGAAGTGTCTAGAACAAAAGGTATGGGATTTGTTAGTGTAACATCTTGAACTTCCTGGATTTTAAGACACCTGGTATCCAGATAGAGGCTCCCTGTGTAAGGCTTTTCTAGAGTCAGTAATGCAGAGCCATCAATTGTTTTGCTATCAAAATCAAAATAGAGTGACAGACTGACATGCTTGGTCAGTGGGTTCTCAGAATCTGTAAAGGAATGAGGATCAATGGGAGCCATTGCTTAGAGCAAGCAAATGAATGAATGGAAGGGACACAGGCTTAGCGTTTGGATGTATATAAGAGAACCTAGCATGCTAATGAATGTCAGGAGCTTATATAAACCATTGTTGGGCCTTAGTTATATATAGAATAAAAAAACATAGGGTGTGAGTCGGCCTAGATAATGACTCGTTGCATAATCTTATGGTCCAATGTTTAAGATATTAAAAACAAATCAAAGTCCAGCATATGAAGGAATTTACAGCTAGAATCTATTCGAAAATCTGCCCCAATCTTCTTGAAATGCCCATTATATTTTAATGGAGAAATACTTAATTATGGCCATAGGGGCTTTTTTTTTCTTACTGCTAGAAAAGACTATGTTCTTTCAAAGATTGGGAGATCTTTGTGTATGGCTCTAGGACTGAACGGAATTATCTTCTGTTTCCTTCTCCTAGATTTTGTTTTAGTCCTTGCTAGATTTTATTTTAGTCCTTGCTACTTATGTTGCTAGATTGTGTTTGTCTTTGTTACTTATGTTTACATTTGGTAGTAGCGAAAACATTTTTAAGGTCTATCATGGTAAATATTAAATAGTTTATGGACCAATCAATTATGCAATCTTTGTTTTAAAGAATTCTTTATTTATATAAGATGATGATGAGGGCTCATAATTTTGTTTTTCTTCAATTTTCAATAGTTTTCTTGTTGAAAAGATTATATCAGAAATCACCTGTCAAGACATTAATATAATTATTTCTAATTTTGTTATAAGTATCATATTCTAAATCAAATTGTTTCAAATTACAGCCCTAAAAGTACAAAAACACACGCACTCCACTATACTAAGAACCAACTATCAAGACATTAACATGATTGCTATTAATATTATTATAAACATCATACTCACAAATAAAATGTTTTTCAAATTTAACTATCCAAAAATACATAAAAATACACACCCTTCCTTGATTTGATCAGTGATTCATTCTTAATGGTTTCTTTTGTGGTGGTGAGACTAGCCCAAAAATGGATTTTTCTAAAATTAATCAGCATGTCACTTGTGAGTTAAGCAGAGCCCAAAAATTCTAGTTACTCAAAAGTTCTTGTATTGTCTTTTTCGGACAAAATAGATTGAAGTCAAAAGAGATTTGGCAAGTGGCAAATCAAAGGTCCAAATGCAAAGATGTGGTCATGAATTTAATAGGAAATGGAAGTGTAATGTGTTATGACAATAAGCATTTGTCTTTTGCCTAGAGAAAATAATTAAATAAGCAGAAGTTTTGTTTTTTAAAATTGAAGTACATATCATGGACCAACCATTTTGTCTCTCTCGATTTGTCTCTATCCCAAAATGCTTGTTTTTCTAGTTAAAGTACAAGTCATTGCCCCCAAACCAACTTTTTATATCGGTTGATGGCTTGACATGCAATTCCAAGTACACCCGGCATTTGCCACGTTAAATAAAAGTAGTGTAGATGCACGCAGGCCTAAATTCGATGCAACTTCTGTCTCGCATGCTGGATATATTTTTATTAAAATAATATTTTCATGTAGCTTAATTCTTTATGATTTGGTTGTGAGCGTGACCATTCAAAGAATTGTTTAGGTATGGGGATTCTAAAATTATGAGCTAAATAATTCATAGTTTTGTATTTCTATTCTTAGAAATTAAATATTTTATGTTAGATATTGGAATTATGATAAAATATATAAAATAAATTATCTGATTGAAAAAGTATGATTTCCATTTTTATTTTTTTTTAAAAGGACATTTTAAAAAAATTGAAATTTATTAGAGGTTGAATTTTTCAACATCGAGATCTAAGTTTTTGCACATGTATATTTATGAGAAAAGAAAATTTGAATTCCAAATTAGTTTTTGAATTGTATTTGTGAAAATGATATTCATTGGATGGAAAAGTTTATTTCTATGTGTGCTATTATTAAACTTTATTTTTTATGTGAAAGCTTATATTAATTTTTTTTAATTAGAATGTGAGGACTTCATGCTTGGATGGAGTTGAGTCATACCCATTTGTTTGCAATCAGGGATAACTTTAAGAAACCCCCCCTCTCGAAAAGTATAAAATCGTGGCGAATCAAATCATTTTTGGAGGGAAATTTTTTAATATTGATGGTGAATTGTGTTTCAAAATATGGATATTTGGTGGCGAATTTTTTAATAATGTATACCATTTTTTCAAATATTGTAATTAATTCATTTGTCATGGCAAATATTTTTTTAAAATGCATATAAACTTGACGATTTAATACAATACTTGTATAGTTGGTATGGCGATTTAATAATTGGAAATAATTATTAAATTTTCATTCTCCTGAGTTTTCATTCTTAAAGAATGACGTGTGATGATTCCAGAGAGAGTTTTCAGTAAAGGAGTTATCTCACCACATTCCGTCTGAAATGCACCTTCCACCAGTTCATCTCTGTTAATCCAATGATTATGATTTGATGTTGAAGTTGCATTGGGTCCCATCACTATGATGTCACAAACTCACACGTCCATTGAATTTACAACATATCAACGACTAAAGGTGAATTTTGGGCCTATTGTTGCTCTTCATAATCTTTACGGAAAATTCTTAGTGGAATCATGACACGTGGTATGATTGATCGTACCAATAAGCCCACAATCAATCATACCATGTGTCATGATTCCATGGAGAGTTTGTCATAAAGATTATGAAGACCAACAATAGGCCCGAAATTCACCTTTGGCCATTGATATATTGTAATTGAATGGACGTGTGACACTATGAGTCTGTGACCTCATTTTCTAACACCAAAAAAGAAAAATTCTTTTGGCAATCTTCGGTAATATTAGATAGAAATATTAATTAATGACGATGAGTAGATGAGTCATGACATCAATTAAAGTAATGTGAATTAATGGTTTCTTAGATGGTGCCTTTCAATTTTCATTGACAGCTATGTGTAACATCATTATCTATTCATTTCCTCGATAGAATAATGCCTTAAAGTTAAGGCTTGAATGAAAACATCATGTCATCTAAGGACATTATTTTTTGATCGTTCAATGATCTTACATCAATGGTAAAGCTTCATTTCCTACCACCATTTCGTAGCTAACGTACTTTGCTTATTGTTTCTACGGAGTGGGCACAGGTTTCAAGTTTTTTTTATAATAAAAAATTGTTATGTCCACCTACGTGGCGCGATCCTTTTGGCCTTCGTTATTCCCAAGATAGCAAATGTCTTATCATAAGTGTTGTTTCCAATTTCACCCACTATTGCATTAAATATGAAAGATTTGGAGATTTTTGGATAGTTACCATTTATCTTACGAATTAATTAGATTTTTAGGGCAGAGAAAGAATTTCAATCAGGACTTATAAATAGATCGATCTACGCTCGTTAATTTACGATTGTGAAAGCATATTTGTGAAAATAGTCTGTGAGTGCTAGGTTCTCTTTGATTTTTGTCAAAAATTAGAATACTAATATCAATTTGATTTTCAATGGACACTCCAATTCATTTAAGATGCACTACCTTGGAGGATCAGAAGGCCTTTTTGGGCTTGGTCACAGACCCAATCTTGGCGTTTGTTGCTATGGAGTTGGGAGCCTTCACCAAGGAGGCTATAAGGATGATGCTCAGACGTGAATTTCTGGAGAGTGAAAATAGGTATAGAGTTAACACTGACATTTCATCTCGGTTGTTGGCATCTGTATTAGACCTGGGGGGAAAAGGTGGATATTATCATGCTTCTGAGAAAAGTTTTCAGAGAAGAGTGCCTCGATGATGATGTGCATGTTGTCGTATTTTCAGAAATTGGGTTTGGAATTCCTTCGGCAAATGATTTGCCTAAGATTCTACAACCAGGAGTAAATGTGCCCAGGGAACCATTTCTACTGAACCTTGATGTTGAGCAACTCATGCATCATCGGAAGTGGGCACAGATTGGGAGGGATTTCCTCTAGAAGTGGCACCTACTAGAGGAAACTGAGGATGATAGATGGCTAGAAGAATTCTCTGAGATTATCCTCTCTTCAAAGTTCCACACAGAAGGAAGGGAGCCTCAGTCGGATAGTCCCTGACTCCTAAGTCTACCTAGTCTCTAGTCCCTCTATTGTGTCTCCCTCTAGTGGTAGTAGCTTACCAAGGTTTTTACAATTATATAAATTGTAATCACGTATGTTAAAAAATAAAATATGAAAATATTTTAAGAAATTCAAAGTGCTTTTCTTTTTTCTTTTGATTATAAGAATCGATAATAGATATGGCCTATGGGCATCGTTGATGTAGTGAAATTTTGCCTTATATAATATAAAAAATTTGTGTTGAACTTTTGTTTCATGTAATAATTAAATGTTTCCAAACTTTATCATTTAATGGTGACTGGTTCAAATTTCATGGATAAGGTATTCTAAGTGAATATAGTTAATGATCATATTTATTAGTATGTATTAAATTATTAATATTTTAAAATCGTGACAATCATTGGATTACGAGAGATGAATGGTTGAAATTGTATTTTGGAAGTACTATGGGTTTCAAAAAGATTTTCTGGAAACTCTCTCTGGAAATGTGACACGTTGACGTGTAATTCATCGTTACACGTAGTATGTTTTAGAAAGATTATGTTACATGTAGTATGTTTTAGAAAGATTATGTTACACGTAGTATGTTTTAGAAAGATTACGTTACATGTAATATGTTTTAGAAAGATTACGTTACCATTATAGTATAATTGTATATGTTTTAGAAAGATTACGTTACATGTAATATCTTTTAGAAAGATTACGTTACCATTATAGTATAATTGTATATGTTTTAGAAAGATTACGTTACCATTATAGTATAATTGTATACCATTACATTTAATGAAAGGTTTTTAACATTTCTTTTTTAAAAACCTATTGACTCGTAGTAGCAGAGCTAAAAAGAATTGTTGAACCGTCACCGAAGATTTTGAGACTGTAATTTGTGAGAGCCTTAGTCGTTCTAACTTCTATCTATCCAAATTTCAAAGTTTAATTTCAGGTAAGATATCTAGCTTGATGCATCCCAATTTTGTAATGTCAAAAATTTAGTTTAACTTGATTTTGAAATTTTAATTCTTGCATGTACAATTGGGGTTTTCTTAATTAGTTAGTTATTATCTGTTATTTTGTTAGTAAATATCTGTGATTCTGTGTTTTTTCATTCTTCTGAAGAACAATGGGGAAAGTGAAAACTCAAGGCCAAGGGCAAGCAGATGGGAAAACTTTAATAGACTATAGAAAACTAGTAGAAATCCCTGGTTTCACTGATGAGTATCACGATGTTTATGATCTTGTTATCGACGGTGAAAGGAGAGTTATAGCAATTAAACATACATTGTGCAGTAAGACAACTGGGCTAAAGAGGTCTGAATTTATAAAATTTAACCCAGCGATAGGTGCAAAAATCAATAAAGTTGCTTTATGGGATGTTGGATGCTATTACTCGAAGTTTTCCCTTGCCCAGAAATTGTCTTGATTTGTTCAGAAAATTATGATGAAGAAAGAAAAGTAATTGTGAATTGAAAAAATCAGGAAGAAATTTTATTAATAACCCAGGAATAATTTCTCGGTTTGCTAGACCTAGGGTTTGATCAAAACTGTAATGTCCATATTGACCTGGGATTGCTGGTAGAGCAATATGAGGTAGTCCTGCCAAATGCAAAAGATTCATTTATAAAGGGTCGAATAGTTGTAGAGGCAAAGACTTCATTGGCTGAGAACCATAAGCCTCCTTATGATTTTAACATTTTTGTGCCATGGGTTTAGGATACTATATCCTCGCTAGCATTTTTCCTAGGACTGGAAAACAATAGGGAAGTGGGTGCCAACATTCTTCAATTCATTTGGGATATCCATTGTGTCAATGAACCAGTAAGATATAATTTTGTTGGACACGTGGTTCAATCGATGCAATAACAATTAGCATTGATTAAAAGAGGCAATTCTAATATATTTAGGTTCATAACCTACTTGTGTTATCTTCTGCTAGCCAAGCATGATGCAATATTAATGAGCAACGAAAACAAGCTTGAAATTCAAAGGGGGACATGTACTCCAATATATAACTGGACACCTCAGATAAGAATGTATGATAATAGAAGGAACTACTGTAATTTTGTAGACTTCTTTTTGGCATCATTATACAAAAAAATAACAAGCACTCCAATGCCCAGATTGTCTTCTTCATGTAGGGATTGCATCCAGCTTGGAAGCACAATTCAATTGGATGACTGGTACTTAATGGAAGAATACACTGTGCTAAGGTTTTACGGATCAGAACTACAACCCCACAAAATTCTAATGCATGTGACAGACAGGGTGTTTGCAGTAGAATATGTAGTACAACTAGAGAGCATAGATAGACTCTTCACTGGCCAGTCAAAGAATAGCATATTCCCTTCCTTACCTTTCTCAACTGGAGGGTTAACATTTGAGAGAAAGGCATTCAAAGTGAAAAAAAAAATTTAGAATTTTTTCAATTTGATTTAGAGTGGTACTGGAAGTATGATCCACTCAATGTCATTCAAACAATGCTTGTTTCTAATAAGAACTCTGCAAACTTATTTCAACATGAAAGTAAACCATTGCTAGAGAAGTTGAAAAATAAGGATAGTTGGGATGATGTTACAAAAGAGATGGAGAAAGTTTCTGTCGAGGAAAAAAATTTAGTTGAATAGTTGTCATCACAAATTATGACAACAATAAACTAGCCCATTGTACAGTCTAGGATGTCCTACAATTTCTACGAAAAAGTTGCTCATCCATCAAACATAAAAATACCAAAGAAAATAGCAGAAGCTTGTAAGGATAGAAAATGGACTAGAATGAAAATGAATGATTTTTGGAGTATGAGAAAGGATCTTGGTGAACCAAAGACCAGTAAAGATCTGGATGAAATAGACGAGGATATAGAGTTTAGCAAATTATGGAATTTGGAGCATCCTAACACGGCATACGATAGCAGTGATCCAAACAGTGAGGATGATAATCCACCAATTGTATATAGTAAAGGGCCAATCATTGTGGAAAAAATGGGTTATAAAGGTGGTGGTTTGGGTCCCACAGAGGAAGGCACTGAGGGGAAAATTGGTAGAAACTAGTAAAAAACTAGAGGAAGAAAGAGTCAGTTCAAAAAAGTTATTTAAAATCGTGGAGAGTAATGTTAGGAATAGTCCCAAGAGATAACTGAGAGGAGGGGGGGTGAATCAGTTATCTACAAGATTTAATTCTTTATCCAATTAAGTATATAAGAACATTAAGCATAAACACAATATGAGAACATTTAACACAACACCACAATTTTGGTTACGGGGAAACTCAAATAGGTAAAAACCCCGGTGGGAATTAACACCCACTAAGAATTGCACTAGAGTATTATGATCCCTATTAGAAGACCTTACAACGCTGTTAGGAGTTGATCTTTACAATGCATTAAGTACAGTGACCTGGTTAAGGGTCGGACCCTATTAAGAGTCTTTTACAATTAACCTTGTTAGGGGTGAGGATGCACTGTCCGGGAGCACACTGCTCAAAGGGGTGAAGGCTGCAACCTTTTGTTTAACAAATACACAATATATCTAGATCTTGGTGAACTGTGTGTAGACCTGTTGTTTTGATTAGTTCCAATGAGTAGCATACATTTTCTTCTTTGTCACGTAGACCTTCTACTAATGGCACAATACTTCACACTCTCTGCTCTGTTCGTATCTTTCAACTATCTGCCATACTTAGCAATCACAAAATGACTACCTATAAGTATCTTTCCCTAAATGATATAATCAAGTCAGCCTGTTAGAACCATCTTGAAATCATATTAGAGAAATAATTTAACTCTCCAATAACATCTCAGTCGGCTCTACTAAGCACGCAACACAAATTAGGACTGCACAACTCCATGTGAGTAGACGTAATGCTTCACACAGTCGGCTCCACCAAATTAACTCCAACTTCATTCTCATGATGAATTATGTCATGCACTCTTAACCAACCATTCTTAAGTCTCCTTTAAACATAAATCCAAACACGCAAATTGAAATGATAGACGTGACTACTGAAACAATATAAACATTGTCAGCTCTACCAGATAAGCTCAGGAAATTGTGACTCTCAACTGGAGACTTCATAACTCAACATGTACTTCATATCTGACTCTGCATTCATGAATATAGAATCATACATATGTCTACAACATAACTACAAATGTGCAAGGCTCCATTACAACCTTACTGTAAATCACATATAGAACTCTTCCTAGGACCTGTCAGGAACACTCACTGATACAGACTACTGTATTACTATCTTCACTCATAATCAACCTCTGTGCTTACGATATCATGTTGATAACATATCTAGGAAATATATACTCACATCTCTCTCCATCAGTCTTCCTTTTACGTTGCTTACCATATGTTCTCATCAATGGCAAATATACAATCTGCAATCTAGCTTGCTAGAAAATCTCCAACAAGTAATGTTGCCTCCAACCGGGAATTGCAAAAGCAATTGGACTCTCAGGTAGATAAAGCCAATCATTGGGAACACAAAGCAGTGGAAGAGAAAAATAACTGTGAAAAAATGGTAGAAGAACTAAAGAAGGCCAATAATACAATTCAAACTTTAACAAATACTAGTAATAATTTAGTGAAGATTACAAAAGAACACATTTGGGGCCAAACAATGGGGATGTCTCATAGCTTGTGTGAGTGGTTTGAAATGCTTCAAAGTATGAGAGTATGTTATTTGAAACTCCATAAGAACATTGAATAGAACATGGATGTTGTCAAGAAAGAAAAGAAAGAAAAAGATATTATGCAACAACTCTACAGTAAGAGTGATAGTTATCTATCAAACAAGGGAATTAGCACCCGCCTTGATGCCTCAGTAAAGGTATCAAGTATCATTCAAAAATGTGAGAAGCTACGGGAAGCACAGGAATTGGATGACAAAGCTAAGAAGAAGATAACAAAGATGGAACAAAGGAAAGCAAATTTGGAAAGTCTTGGTTTGCCTAAGGGATTTGACGCAAATAAGTTCATTGGAAGAGAAACTTACAAAATAAGGTTGCGGGACAAAATAAATACTGATTTACACTTTCTTCCTATAGACATATCTCCTGATACATTCATGGATTTCATCAAACCAGTGAGAACTTTGAATTGAGTTTTAGAAGCAACAGTGTTGTCAAGTCACACTTCCAAATATGAATTGCTAACGAAGTTGCAGGAGTGTGACTATACTATGAACCAAATTGTTCTGCCATCAAAGGATGTTTGGACTGGCCTACAAAGATTGCTCTAAATTTTGAACTACTGTAAATTGTAATATATTGCAAATGAATACAAAACAAATTATGCTCTATCTAATTTTTAATGTATGTTGAGCTACTCTATTTTATTTAGTTATTCTTAGTTTATATGCTATTGGAATACAAAATTTCATTCAGGAATTTCAAATTCAAATTTGAATGATCATTGATGATACGATACAAACTATAGTAATAATACTCTTTGTTCTCAAATTTTAATGATGAAACATAATACATTCTTGCTTTTCTAAAATGAACATTGAATGATAGGATATAGTAGTTAATAAGTTCAAAAAATACCTATTGATTTCTACTGCTAATTTAGTAGAAATTTTCTAAATTTTCCAATTCATCTTTGCATCGTCGTCATCATCTAATTCTGGTATTCCAGTTCCTTCATTGTTCTCTTGATTTTTTTTTATGTCTTCTTCACTCTGACCTCTGCTTCTATGACTCCCATTGCCACATTTAGTTGTCCCACTCGGAGTCAAAGATTGGTTAATGGTGTTGCCCAACCCTCTTCTGTTGCATCTTTTCTTCCAGATTTCCATTACTTTTTTATAAGGAAAAGTATTGACATCATACCTACATGTGTAGACCCTCAAGCATGTTTCCAAATTCTTGTCTACTTTATTTCTTAGCTTTGATTTTAGGAAGCCCAAAGCATTGAAAACTCTCTCATCCTCCACTAAACCCAATATCATGGTTTGACATAGATCAACAAGCTTGAAGAACTCTAAAATTTCTTCACGTAACATTGTGCTCTATTTTAGTTCTGTCCAAAGCCTTGTTGACGAGCCCTCTTCATGTGGGTTATGGATTAATTGATATTGATGCTTCACAGTCCTTGAAAAAGTGCCTAATTGTTGTCTAAGAAGATCCTCATCTAAAATTTCATTGATACTCACTCCATTGAATTCTACAGATTTGCAAAATTCCTTTATCAAAGTCAATAGCCTATTACGATAATCTTCCTTAGAGTTTAAGGGCCAATATTGAGGAAACACAATTGCCATGGCCTCGAGCAGTTGTTCATATGGGAATCGGGATCTTATTTCATATGAAACTTTAAAGGCTATGTCCCTTGCATTAGCTGCTATAGACTCGACGGTCTTGGTAAACTCTTCCCTTGTAACTCTTATAGATCGCTTCTTTGGGGCACTATAGTACATTGGTATCTGAAACCCCCTTACACAAACACATAAATCTCCATTTTCAATGATCTTTAAATAATTATCAAGATTGTCCAAATCTGGTAGTTTTTGCTAGTGATTAAAAATCTTTCATCGGATAAATTTGGGTCATTTCGATAGAGACTATCGAGGGCTTGGCATGACATTTTATGCAAGTAAGCATATTCTACAATATACATGGCTCTTTGCTGGGCTTTTTTCATAATGAACATCATTTATTCTAGCATGGGAAGAAGAGATGCTAAAGTCAAAAGTGTCTCTCTATTTCTTAACCTCCGAAGCAGGTCGCCACATCTTTGATTATCTGCATTGTCACGATTTTCATACATAAGTCCAATCAAAGATTGATATTCGAAAAAAACTCAATGCGTTGGTCCATCCAAAGAGATCCATCTGGTATCAACATCTTTAAGAAGCTTGTTTCCATTGGTAATTCCATCAGCAAAGTGCTAAAATTCCCTAAAATGTTTGGGACTTCGACATAAATATTAGTACAACTCTCTAACTTGTTGGAATGGGGAGATAGGGTACTGAGAGGGGAGGGGTGAATCCGTGCCCACAAAAACTTTTAACTCTCAAACCTTAGACAACAAATAGTAGTAACTTCACATATAACTTGAATCCATTGTATGTATCATTCATTCAATTGACTTATAAAATTAAATAGCATGAAATCAACAATATATCAATCACATAACACAAGCATTTTGGTAACACATAAATCCTTGTTATAAGGTAAAAAATGCGATGGGGATGACATCCACAAATTCTTTACTACTGTAGATAGAAAAGGTTTTCCTGTTAGGGCTACAAGTGGTGATCACTTATGGTGATCTTACCCTGTTAGGAGTAATATTTTAGATCGATTAGATCTACCTAGTTATATGATTTTAACAATACTACTTGAGTGTGCACTCGGTTAAGAGATTTACATAAAAGACTGTTAGGTCTACTCTATTAAGAGATTTTAGGTTTCTCTGTTACAATGATTAGAAAATAATATAATGTATCTGCAAATTGACAACTCTATCTTGTCTGATATAGATCTATGAAATAGTGAATAGATATCACCTGTTCATGTGAAGATCTCCACTCTGAACTGCTCGGTAGCCTTGTCTGATTTTGCTTAATCTGAATGTCTCTGAATTCTATTCTGCTCTATCTGATAACTGATATCTTCAAGTTGGCTAATGCTTCAAGAACTTCTTTGCTTGTTCTTAATTTCCTTGTCAAGCTTATGTCAAAATGACATGAAATACAAATATATAGCATACTACTTTTGCCGCTTAACAAAATTAGGTTACAATATCTTAGAGAAAACCCTAAGATCTACGGTGTACAAAAATAACCTAGATCTAGCAATTACATAAAGATCTTCATCGCAATTAATGAATATATCTATAATAAATGATCCTCGATCTTGGTAAAACATTTTGTGATTCTGTTGTAACTATTTGCATAGATAAATGTGCCATTACTGATTACTATGCCATTTTCTCTAATGCTTGGTAAAAACTGTATATACTAGTCGGTAATTACACTGGTGCTCGATGTCCAGTCTGCTCGATGTTTACTATCGCTCGATATCAGTGTAAACTGATGCTCGGTAAAACTACTCGGTGCACGGTGTAAAGACTTAACCGACTAGCTTGAAGTGCTTGCTTTTACCGACTAGAGTAATATAGGTAACCGACCGATGTCTTTGATACTAATGACAATCTTTAATACTCAAATAGAGATAAAAATCTCCCCCTTTGGCATTAGTATCAAAACCTTAAATGTATATAGACCTTATGTCTCAAAAATTTTCTGTCTCTGCCATATTTACATAGATACTTATCAACAAAAAAATATTTCTATACTCCCCCTCGGTGCATGCTCCTGGTAATGTGTAGTATACTTAGAATTGGTTTACATATTTGGCATATACATTGTTATCCCCCTTTTTCATATTAATGCCAAATGCAAAAATGTATACTTACAGTTGATAAAAAATGTGCTTATGGGTTTTCTTCAATGACTCCAAGAGGTTTTCCCATTCCTCTTTCAAATTGGTGAGAGCAAGATGCTCAAGACTGACTTGTGCATGCATGTCAAAAATGTTGTCCAACACAAAGATTTTTGGTGTTGCAACAAGTGTTTGTGCCTTGACAATGTGCTTTTCAAAGATTTTCAAGTAGGGAAGCAACGCGGTTTGCAATTCTATGACTTGGTCACTTATTATTTCTTCTTGCTTTCTGAGGTCTACTCTTAACTGCCGAAGTTCTTGAACTTTCAAGATATACTTGGCAAATGCTTGAGGCTCGGTTAAGGCTTCCTGTGCACTGGCTTGGATTTCTTGATCAAGTTGTTTTATCTTTTCACTGACCTCGGTAGTAAAAGTGTCCACAGTGCATAGCTTGAACAAAATTTTACTGATTAACTGAGTAATAGACTAAATGTCAGTTATTACCTTAGATAACCTTACCTTGTTGATTTCCACTTCTTGGTTGATCTTTTTTGCAAGTTTATGTTGTATTTTAGATTCTGCCCTTTCTTCTATTCTCTTTTTTGCTTCTATATCTGGGGCGTTTATTTCTTCGACAAGTGTAGCAAGTTGGTCCATGATTGGAGTATCTTCATCTATGTGTATCTCGGGTATGACTTGTTGTAAGATATCTCTTACATTTTCAAGTATTTCCTTGCTCTTGCATTCTTGTCTCAATTTTTCTTGTGTTGCCTTCCTTGTACATAACTCCCCATAATTTCTCAATTCCTTAGGGCTTAGGGTCCTAGGGTCACACTCCAGTATTACAATAACTTCTTCTAAGGTGACCGACCCTTTTTCTTATTTCTTTTTCTTCTTCTTCTTCTCAAGTTCTTGAGGTGAAATCTTTACAAATGGTATGATTTCCTTTACCTCATAACTTTGTGTAACCTACCCGGGTAACACTATTTCTTCCTTGTTCTGCTCCTCGGTGACTTTGGTGTCGGTTGACTGAGTCGGAGCCTCTAATGTAGTGTCTAGTGGAGTGGCCTCGGTTAGATTATGATTCTCTTGATCCTTTGATTCTGTCTCTGTTGCCTCTTTCTCTTCAGGCTTGTTTGTATCAGCTGGTATCTCTGCTCCTTGTTCCCCTATTGTATCCTTTCATTTCTAGGGGTCTGAGCCTTTGGGTTTTTCTTGTGATAAAATTTCAACTGCTTCTACAAGAATAGGAAGCTCTCCCAGTAATGATGTGAATGCAAACTCGGTAACAGGACCTTCATCTTGTGTATTGTTTGGTGCAATGTTCACATCTTCATCTTCATCTCTATCATTAGGATCACCATTAGTGATGTCCTCAATGAGTACATCCTCATCATTTTTCTCATTAATTTGGATCTCTACTAGATCTGGTGAATCCTATGAAATGCTTATTACTTCATTAACAAGCATTGTATCAATCACCTCGGTAAATGATACATTTGTTTCTCCAGTCTTCTTTGCCAAATCAGCATCATCTATGTAGATACCTTTGCCTTTTGACCTTTGTCTCTTCTTAGACAAATTTAGAAATGCATTCTTCTCAGCTTGCTCTTTTGCTGCAATGATTGATATCTAGATGAGTTGGCTAGACTCATCAATATTTGCTAGATTTGCATCTAATACTTGCATAGCTCAACTTTTTACTCTGAATCTCCTAGAATAAGTATCCATATAATTCTTAATTTCATCAAGAGATAAATTTGGAGCTGCCTGAACTAGGGCATGTTCCCTCATTTTCTTCTTGGTGTCCAAAGCATAGGACCACTTCTAATTTATTCTTTCATCTAATGCCTTGGGCAGTGGTTTTGCAAACTCCAATGGAACTCATTTGAAGCTTATCATCATCTGGATGACTACCTCCTCAATTTTGTTTTGATCCTCGGTAGACATGTTGTCAAACCAACTAAGTTTTGGATCTATGAGTTCTCCATTTTCAATTATATCTGCAGCAATGTCATCTATTGTTATGTTCTTATTGCTGACAACGTTGAACTTATTTGTGTCATTTTCTTCATCTTTAAGGTCTTCTCTTCCTCGTATTAGCTTTCTCCTTTTCCTTGGCGCCTTAGCTACAACCTTGGTTCCTCTTTTTGCATAAGTCTTGGTCGATGTAGCTGCCTTTGGTTTTGTTCCCTTCACAATTTCCTTTTTCAAAGGTGGTGAAGCTGTGGTTGCTGACCTTTTTTGTGCTCTAGACTGCACTGGAAACTGCCTCTTCTTTGGAGTTGGAGTGGGAGAAGCCGGTATTGAATCTTTTTCTTTGTCGAACTCAGTTTCCTCACTATCATGTGCTTTATTAGTCAACAGTAACTAACCTTCGGTTGTAGGTTCAACCAGTGACTCATCAAATGAGTCAGATTCATCTCCAAACTTTTCAACTAGTTTCTTCATCATTTTCCTGGACTTCTTAGTGATTTTACCGATGACAAGACCTATTTTTATTCTTGTTTTTGCCTCTTCATAGGTTCCAAACCTTTCTGCTTTCTTTTCCTTTGGTAGAGCTAGTAATGCCTTGATTGATTTCGAACTAAAATCAATATCCATTTTGTATCCCATGGGGGCTAGCCATTTTATTCTTGGCTCAACAACTTTGATCAAAGTGTGGTCAGTGTCTACTAGAAAAAAAATATCCATTTCATATTTCTCGACCAGTGAGCTTGAAATTCTGCTTCTAAAATTCATCTTAATCTTAAATTGCTCAAAATAATCATCTACAACTTTGTTTAAATTATCTCCCAAACTTGTCATTATATCAGTAATTTGAGTAGCAATTGGTTTGTTAGTAGACCAATCTATGTGACCGACATAAGGAAAGAATTTCTAAAGATAGAAAAATATACACACCAACAATGATCCAAACTTACTGGTGTTAGACTTTATCGACCTGATTGTTTTCATGTTCTCATCTAACTGCTTCAACAGTAACTTGACAAGGTCCAACTAGTGTCCTTTATTTATCATCTTAAATGCCATGTCCACAACACTACAAGGAACAATGTCCAGTCTACTCGACTGATAGAACCTATAACCAATTACATGAGCTACAAATTTAACTTCTAAATCCTTAATTGAAGCAATCTTCAACGCATGACCGTCCCAAGCTATGCCAGTGTATTTCTCAATTTCGACTCAAGAGGCACTACGAAAAGCTTTGGCCTTATCAATTGTAGGGTAACCTATAACTCTATGAATCATTCTCTTTGTTACTTTAATTGGACTATCCATCCAAAATGTGCCCTTGTGATAGTGACTGAGTACAACCCTAATCCATTCGGTTTTGAAATTTCTTGGATAATTTAGGGCATGAGTGAGTCCAATATTTTCAAAATATTTGTACTATGGTTTAAGTTTCCCATCATCACTACAAAGTCCCTGGTATGCAACATACATATCAAAGTCTCCTATTTCACCTATCTTGCAGTGAATGTAAGATCGCATATCCTCGACTAGCAAAACCCTAGGTGGGATGCTTGAGAAAGTGCCCGTTGAATCTGTTTTAGATACAACTTCTGGGTGTAGCTTTTATTTAGGTTCACTATAGTTAGCCGAAACAATGAGGTTCACTTCCTCTTCCACAATCTTAGAACTGCTTGCAGTAGATGCCATTTTAAAAAACTAGGTTTTCGGCAAACAAAGTGATGAATGTTCTCGGTAGGGGTTTCAACTTACTCAAAATATAACAAAGAGTGCACTCGGTTCGATCTGTAACTACTTAGGATGGTCTTGAAAATTCTTTTGCTTGAACTCACTTTGTGAGATAATCGCTCTTCCCAATCACTGTGTGAAAATGAACTAAGTCCTCCATGTATTTATAGCATTTTTTGTTTTCCCACTTAAAACTTTTTGTCATTAATGCTTGACCTGCTTCTAGCTCGGTGACAACTGTCAACTCGACAAATACCAAAAACTTCCAACAGCTCGGTTAACACACGATTTCTCACTCAGTTGATACTGATACTTGGTTAACCTTGAGTAACTTTTACCGACAGGTAGCTCATTGCTTGGTCTTCCATATACCGACTATGTGACTTTGTTAGCTCATAACATATAAACCACAATGCATCTTTATTTATGCAGATTTGGTATGTGCACATCATATATAAGGAACTATATGTAAAATAAGATCATTTTGAAATTTCAGTTCCATACATACCTATATCACCTTAAGTGGATGTACTGATGTCACCCAATCCAATGGATGAGGTTTCACTGACAACATTGCTTGACTCAGCATTTTCATTTGATGCCTTTCTCCACATAGTGTTTCTGATCCTCATGATATCTTCAATAGTGTTTCCACTCTCAAATACATGTCCTTCTTCTGGTGCTCAGTATCTACAGTCCTTGCTTAAATGACTAACCTTATGACAGTGTAAACATGCCATTCCAGTGCTTGTCCAGCTTCGTGATTGTCCAACCCATCTCTTCCTCATACAGTTTGCTGCAATGTGTCCATATCTACCAGATGCTATACAGTTAACCCATGTGTTGTAATGCCAAACATAGGAATTATCTTGTCTCTTCAGTTGATATGGTTTGAATTTGTTCTTCTATTTTCATGTCCAAACTTGCCTCATCTTAGCTTTGCATTCTTGTGCAATGTTTCCATGTTTGTTGCAAGTATAACAGAGTTTCTCCATGGTAGGATTGTTAGCATTCTTATTCAGTTTTTCTCTACACTCATAAGCTTGATGTCCAAATTTGCCACAATAATAATAGTAACCATTAAACTTAGGAGTGACTTGAGGTTTACCTTGTTCTTTTCTTCTGCAAACATTTGAAGTATGTCTCACTTTGCAACAGTGATAGCATGACAGTGTCTTACGTCTTTGATTTTGATTGTTGCTGACTTGTTTAGCTTGTTTGGATGATTCTCCTTCGCCGATCTAGCCTAATCCAGCTTTACTTCCAAATCTTCTTTGATTAGTCAGAAAATCATCAATCTTTTTGGAACTATCTTCAGTCAATTTCATCATTTCATTATGTTGTTGTATCTTTACTTCATTTCTCAGTTTATCATTCTCTTCCCCGAGTATTCCAATATCTTCAAGTTTTCTTGATAGTTCACCATTTACTCAGTTAACTTCCTGATTTACAATCATCATCTGATTGGATATTTCAAAATGGTGCTCAGTGAGTCTTTGTATCTTGATTTCTTTTGCTTGAAGTTGTTCAGTTATCTGTCTTTGGTCTTCAACACCTAGATTCCTTTCCTGCTCTACTTGTCTAGCATTGTTAATTACATCTATCATTCTCACCATCTGTGATTCTTGACCGATTTGTAGGGACTTGTTCAGTTAAGTGAAGATTCTTTTCAAACACATCAGAGATTTCACTTTTAGATCCATTAGAAATACTTCCTGAACTAGATCCAATGTAGTCAAATATATCCTTAATCTCTTCTTCATGGTAACTAGTCTCATTTTGCAGAATAGCCAGGTTCTTCCTCTGAACCAGTAAGTTTTTCAAGTCATCCTTAGCTTGCTTATACTACTCTATGAACATCTTCATTTGAATCTTTTGATTCTCTATTGTCTTATCCAACTTATCTCTCTCCATGATTAGATCTTTACTCTTCAGTGGTTAAACTGTCTAATAAGAGATTTGCGCTCTGATACCAATTGTTGGAATGGAGAGATAGGGTACTGAGAGGGGAGGGGTGAATCAGTGCCCACAAAAACTTTTAACTCTCAAACCTTAGACAAAAAACAGTAGTAACTTCACATATAACTTGAATCCATTGTATGTATCATTCATTTAGTTAACTTGTAAAAGTAAATAGCATGAAATCAACAATATATCAATCACATAACACAAGCATTTTGGTAACGCAGAAACCCTTGTTAGAAGGTAAAAACTGAGGTGGGGATGACACCCACAAATTATTTACTACTGCAGATAGAAAAGGTTTGCCTATTAGGGCTACAAGTGGTGATCACTTCTAGTGATCTTACCCTGTTAGGAGTAATATTTCAAATCGATTAGATCTACCAAGTTATAGGATTTTAACAACACTACTTGAGTGTGCACTTGGTTAAGAGATTTACATAAAAGACTATTAGGTCTACTCTATTAAGAGATTTTAGGTTTCTCTGTTACAATGATTAGAAAATAATAGAATGTATCTGCAAATTGACAACTCTATCTTGTCTGATACAGATCTATGAAATACTGAATAGATATCACCTATTCATGTGAAGATCTCAACTTTGAACTACTCGGTAGCCTTGTTTGATTCTGCTTAATCTGAATGTCTCTGAATTTTGTTCTGCTCTATCTGATAACTGATATCTTGAAGTTGGCTAATGCTTCAAGAACTTCTTCGCTTGGTCTTAACTTCCTTGTCAAGCTTATGTCAAAATGACATGAAATAAAAATATATAGCATACTGCTTTTGCCGCTTAACAAAATTAGGTTACAATCTTAGAGAAAACCCTAAGATCTACGATGTACAAAAATAACCTAGATCTAACAATTACATAAAGATATTCATCGTAATTAATGAATATATCTATAATAAATGATCTTCGATCTTGGTAAAACATTTTGTGATTTTGTTGTAACCGTTTGCATAGCTAAATGTGCCATTACTGATTACTATGTCATTTTCTGTGATGCTCGGTAAACACTGTATATACTGCTCGGTAATTACACTGGTGCTCGGTGTCCAGTTTGCTCAATATTTACTATCGCTCGGTATCAGTGTAAACTGATGCTCGATAAAACTACTCGGTGCACAGTGTAAAGACTTAATCGACTAGCTTGAAGTGCTTGCTTTTATTGACTAGAGTAATATAGGTAACCGACCGATGTCTTTGATACTAATGACAATCTTTAATGCTCAAATAGAGATAACATTACTAAATCTTCAACCTTGTTTACTAAAAGAATTTTCTTCACAGCTCTAAAAGAAACACTAGTACATTTGAGACCTTTTTCCAATGGCTGAATGTCCGAATTTAGATAGTAAACTGTCGATTAACCGACACCACCCGGTGTCGTAGTTTTGTAGTCGAAAAGACCAATGATTTTTTTAGGTGTCATAATTATGACAACCATGGCCGTCACAAAAAGAGGGTGCCAACATAGTGAACCTGTCATCAGACCTATTTGTGGTCGTCACAATTGTGACGCCTATACGTCGCAAAAAATAGCAAACAACGGTGACCCGTTAGAATCTTTCAACGTGTAGTCGTTGTTTGTAACATGTTTGTTGACAAAAATTCTTTTAATGCAACAGATATCTGTAAGTTTATGACGCATATTCATCATTTGTAGTTTATAACGACGACTATGTTGTACATGTGATGGACATGCATTGGACATTTACGACGGATATCCATCATTTATGGTTGTTTTCTGACAACAATGCTATTATTGCGATGGATGGATGTCAGATGTTTGCGACGGACAACCATCATTGTTTTGAAGTCATCGTAGTTACGACGACAATCAATTTTTTAAATATATATATATATATATATATATATATATTTGTTGATCGAGTTGGTATCGATTCAGAATGGTGTTCTTGCAAATCTGGTTCCTGCTCGTGATTTGGTTATGGATCATTCGGAGATAACTTTGTAGTAGATTTGGTAGCGGCTCATGGATTATTGAGTCGAGTCTACAGACTTAGATTTGGAATGGATCCAACCGAATCAAGACTTGTGACATTGACTGCTCCAACATAATTTAGAGATAACTTTGCAATAAATTTGGTAGCGGGTTGTGGATTATTGAGTCGAGTCTAGAGACTTGGATTTGGAATGGATCCTACCAAATCAAGACTTGTGACAGTGACAGCTCCAGCACAAGAAGCTAGTGCGGTGATCAGAGATGCATTCTTCCTGATGTGTTCATGGGATATATACGGACCTGATTGCATTTGGATTTGATTCGAGCGACTTCTTGACTTCTTTGGTTCAAATTTGATGTGCGGGTTCGCGGTATAGTCTATGGTGTTTCTTTGAGACTAGATTCTTGATAGAGATCTATTGATTTGGTAGCCATTAAGGTGGATCGATATATATTTGTCGTACATGGATTGAGATCTTAAATTATTGAGCTTCTCTTTATTTTGAGAATAGTTTAACATTCTCTACTTAACAGGGCCAACCACATGAAGGTGGAAGCTCATCTAACCCCTCCTAGGAGCCTCTTATGACCTTTTACGACATTTTAAGATATCTAAGATGTATTCTTAGAGATCGTAAATGGTTGTAAAGGGTCATAAGGGGTCATGGGACACAACAACTGAGAAACATAAATGTAGGCATCATGGTCACAATTTTTTGGAAACACAACATAATTGAGTGGTATACCCAGATGATGCAACGCAACTACTCCTCTAGTTCCATCATCTAGGTATACCATTCAATTATGTTGTGTCTCCAAAAAATTGTGATTATGATGCCTACATTTATGTTTGTCATTTGTTGTGATATCTACATTTATGCTTCTCATTTGTCATGTTTATGTGCATGTTCTTTATGTGTATCTACTAGAAATTCTAAAAAAAAAATCAGTATCTACAATAGCCCTCTGTTAACCACATTTATGCATATGGTCCCAACAAAGTAGTGCACAAACTACACAAAGAAGGCATTGCAGAAATATGATTTTTGCTTTCACCATTGAAGCAATCTTGGTGGCACTAGCTGCCTCTCGAGCCTTGTACAAGTTGCACTCATTTCCTACATTAGATATAGATGTAGATGGGGTAGATGTAAATTTAGTTTGATCAACCCACCGAAAGTATTGACATCCAGTATTTCCCTAACAATACCAAATGTACATCAGTTCTTCATAAAATGATTAGTTGTCACATTATTTTTAAGCATAAAATATAATTACGTATCCAGACCTTTTTCCTATTTGGGTAAACTCAAAATTGACACCCAGGATTACTTGTTGTGCATGACGTCTTCAACATGCATGGGCCAACACCACATTGACACATATGCACATTGACCGAAGTCATCGACGCTATTTCAACAAATATTGCATTATCACAAATATTGCATTGTCATTATTTTGTTCATTCATTCTAATTATAATTACAATAAAAAGAAACATACTAATGTAGACTTGCACATTTTTTGGCTAAGTCGAAGTCTTTGGTTTAAATCAGTAGACACTCAAGACAAAATGACAAACCAAAGACAACCATGCAATTGTAAAGAAAGGTAATTTGCTTAATCACGTCACTAATTTGTGCATGTCTAAATACTGGTGTTTTTCAAGTGATTTTATTCTATTCATGCCCACTACAAATGAGAACAGTCTTAACTAGTGAGGTTGTTTAAGAATATAGAGATTAAATACAATCTTTTAGAATGAAATTTCTCTTAACAAAAGACCAAAAATATATAAGTAGGACATATAAAACAAGGTGAATAAGAGTAGTACATATAAAACAATTATTATAACATGCCAAACATCTGGCATAATTGTACATTTCATTCATGTCATTGATATTCTTCTTCATCCATCTCATCATCAAGATCATCGTCGTCAACAACATCATCACCACCACTATAGTCATCGTCGTTGTCATCACCATCAGCATTATCATCATCATCATCATCATCCTCATCATCATCCTCATCAGTAGCAGCATCAGTAGCATCATCATCATCATCAGTATCAGCATCATCATCATCTTCTTCTCCATATTCTTCTTCGACTAGCTCTCGATCGTGATCTGGTTCTACATCATCTTCCACTTCTTCATCTTCCTTGGTATCTTCTTCCATCGCATTATACTTTATCGATCTTCCTCTTGGATCATGTCTAACAAAAAATGACCAACCTGGTTTATGTGGAACCTCTGAGTAAAATACCTGCTCACATTGGCTTGGAAGAACATAGGGCTCTTCTCCAACTGGCTCAAACAACCTTGTATTAATCATTGGAAATCTATTGTCATGTTCAATAACAGTTCTATCAGGATCATTTTTATTGAGTCATAGTCTGTACCATTTCACAATGAAGAGAACTAATTTGAAAGAATTGAAGTCGCAGTCAAGTATATCAACCAAAATACCATAGTATCGATCTTGCGACTCTTGAGGATGTAAGTCATTTCTAGATAAAATATTAGTCACTTGGAACACTGCACTTATCTCAAAATCACAAGTTCTCTTCGTGTCATCCAACTTTTTGACGCAAAATTTATAATCATTGCAAAACATAGCCTTGTGGTGTTTCACTTGCAATAATGTCAAACATATATAAATTATTGCATCACGAGTTGAAAAACATACGATTGATTAATTAACAAATTTATAAGTACCTGGTGATCTCTTAAACCATATGCTAAATCTGTTTCCTTTTGTGTAACATTGGGATCTCCATTGCGATGAGCTTGTATAACCAATGAAGACATGGATTTCCATGTTAATCTATGACCATCATGTTGACATCGTTCAATCCATGTCGTCATCCAATCTTGATTGTTTTTAATAAATAAATGTATTGCATCCCACTCTTTAGCAGTTGTACAAAAGTAAATAGATGACTTACAACAGATTTATTTTGAAGATTAAGAATTAATTTACTGCAAGAACATCTCATAATTTAATACCTTTCAATTTCCTAAATCTACCGTTGCCCACCAAGTACTCCCCTTAAATTTTTTTAATTGAGTCAAGATCCCAAATGCAATCTATATGGGTCTTTGCTGCAAGATTAGGAAGATATTGAGTAACATACACCATCATTTGGTATACCATATATCCCTCAACCATAGAACCCTTGGGACATGCTCTTTGTCATAACAAACCCTTCAAAAATTTCAAGTGTCTCTCAACCATCCACATTGACCTAGCATGTACAGGTCCACATAATTCAATCTCCTCAACTTGGTGTATGAGGTAGTGTTCTTGTGCATTGAAAAAAGCTGGAGGTAAACACTTTTGCATTTCACACATTAATCGACAAATTTTTTTCTTCCAATATTTTATATCTTCTTTATGGATTTCTTTAGATGATAACCACCTACAAGGGATTCAAGAAATAAATATATAAATACGAGACTTTACAATATATTACTTGTTTGATATTATTGTTTGATATATTGAACAAATATCACTGCTTACCTCATGTATTTTCCAAGATCATATATTACTTGTTTGATATTGTTGTCGAAGTTCTTTGGGAGAGATAGGGGTGACAAATACTGCAACAATAGTCAACTGATCATTTCATACAATGAAAATTGAATGCAATTACACAAATATATTGTAAATACAAAAGACTATGACTTACCTTGATGAAGGTGTGCCAATCATGCATTTTCATCCTTGACCCAAAATCATTTTTCTTTGATATGAGATTGCTTATATTCGCAGAAAATCCTATAGGAAATCAAATTTTTTGGATCTCTTTTTTTATGGCATTACTTTGTTGCTCTATTAATAACCAAGGAAGATCACTTGCATTAATCCGATCTCCATTGCTATTTGATTCAATGATATTTTTCATTGCATGATTGGAATCATGAATGTCACTACAAATTTTGTCAAGTTTTTCTTTGTCACGCCTTCCATCTAATATTTTTCACAGCGTCTCTATTACATTCTTTCCAATATGCATAGTATCAAAAAAATACATAATTTGTAGATGCTCATAGTAGGGGAGCCTACGAAATTTTCTAGGATAACATTTTAGTCCCTTTGGAAGTTGGTCGGTGATGCCTTCACGACCTTCAAGATCATCAACTACATAATTAGCCAACAAAACATAATCAAAATATATAATTTTCAAACATCGACCATTACGTGGAACGATATTACCTTGAATTCTATTATATTCCAACTACCATATGTGAGGTGTCATTCTTCAGGGCTTTGATGTAGTCTCTTCTTTCCCATTGAAAAGATGACTTTCTGCACTTCAATACTTATGAATTCTGCGGAGGAAATGCCTATACTCATCAAACACCTATTTTCTTAAACTTTTGGAATGATGAGATTTCATCTTTGGACCACGCATTGGACATGCAAATTTTTCCTTTGTTTGAAGATCTACAAGATAACGATAAAATTGGATTAAATATGTATATTTTTATAATTTGAATTATCTCGTACAACTAGAATTCACCATAACATACCACAGAAATGTGTCAACCCTGGAGCATCATGAATTGTCCACACAAGCATTGCATGGAATTAAAATTATCTTTGTCCAATTGGTCGGGAGATGTCATACATAGTGAAACCCTTCCATAACACCAACAACTCGTCGATAAGAGGTGCAATATATACATTCATATCTTTCACTTGGTACTTACCTAGTTGAATTAACAACAACATCAGATAATTATTGTGGTCATTTCACTTTAAGACTTATAGTTACATGTAGATAACTATAAAATAATAAGATACCTGGAATAATTATTGCCAACATAATGTGCTCCCTCTTTATTGACATCCATGGAGGAAAGTTATTGTTTATAACAAAAATAGGCCACACTGAGCAAATGGATCTCATCTCTCCATGCGGATTGACACCATCTGCTTCCAGAGAAAGCCTGAGATTTCAAGGTTCCTCTTTAAAGTGTGGCCACTTTTCCTCTATGTCCATAAATGATGAACCATCCGCAGGCATTCAAATAATATCATTTTGACTCTTGTCACATGCATGGTAATCCATAAATTGTGCCAAGCTATTGCACCTGAATAATCATTTCGGACGTGGAATAATGGGGATGTGACGAAGAACCTTGCGAGACACCTTTTTTGTCACTTGATCATCTCAATATCTGTTCATATGGAATTCAAGGCATTCTGTTGCATTTTTGTGTTCTTTATAATAAATAATATGATCTTCAGGACAAGCATCTATTGTTTGATACTCCATTCTAATATATTTCATAGTGGCACATAATTCTTGGTATGAGCGAGGGAGAACATTTGATGGTGGTAACAGAAAATCACCTATCAATCTGCAACAAATAATATAAGTCATTACTATAAATAATCTTAATGGTACATGTTTCACCTTTTATAGACTATAATGACATATATGACAAACCTTAGCATACGTGACATTGCTATGTTGGATAAACTATTCATAACCTTCAAATTCATCAACAACAATACAGCAGAGAGAAGAGTAGATTGGGAGCCTTCGTAAAGGGTCATGTCTGCCTTCTCAAATAGAGGTATATCATGGATGTTGTCAATGTCATCATCATCAGCAACACCAGTAGCACCAACAACGCCAGTACCAAATGTGTCAATGATCAATGAATTCATACCATCATCTTCAAATGTGTTTTCTGGCACATGATCGTCATCTTCCATAGGATCATGATCTTCAACTTAAATATTCACACCTCCATATTCCTCTATATTCACACTGGGGAGATCAACCTATATAAAAATGATGATAATCAAACCTCCTTCCATGGTTCATATGTATATTAATTGTGAAAACAATATAACAAACAACTTACCACTGGATTATAATCAAACTCTTCTTCCATGTGACCATTCTCCCTACAATGTCTCTTTGTTTTTTTTTATTTCGATTCTTCTTGTCTTTAAGCCATTACAACTCTTGCATGGACAATAACATTTGCCATCGCCTTCTCTTTGAAAGTTTGACAATAATCTAGCGATTGTCTCCCTATTTTGATCGAATTCCCTTGTATTATCTGACACGATCCTTAATGTGTCTATCTGCAAAACAAATTGGAGATGCCTCCTTTCATTAGCTTCATGTCACCTTCTCATAGCTTCTCATTTTCTGACAGATTTTGCCAAAATTTTTGTAGGAAACCAAGTAAGGGGTATTATTGAGTTCAAACACATTGAGCTACTACAACTGAATTATAAATCATCAATTTGTTATAAAATTAAAATTGAATAGGGACATAAGTAAGACATTTAATGCATTTACTGTTTTGAATTTGAACTCGAGCATCATGCAATGTTATTGTTGTTATTGCATGCTTGCTGCTGTTGTGCACCATATATTGTCTTATACACTATTTATGAGCATGTTATTTCCATCAAGCTAGAGCATCATGCATTATTTATGAGCTCACTGTTTGAGCACCGGCCAATCAAATAGGGACATGAGGTGCTCAAACAGTGAGATCATAAACAATGCATGATGCCCTAGTTGTAGGTAGTTATCTCTTCTATAATGATGGAAGAGTGAAAGGTAATGATTAATGAGGTTGCTACTATTAGATCATACATTAACACACTTACTGTTTTGAATTTAACCTCGGGCATCATGCAATGTTATTATTTTATGCTTGCTGTTGTTGTGCACCATATATTGTTTTATACACTATTTATTTCATTGAGACTGTGAGCTATTGTAGTTGACTATATTCTTTTGGGGTCTAATCTATTGTACTTGTTTCTTTTTTTTTTTAATCATTGTTTACAATTACTTTTGATGCAATATTTGTGTGAAGAACAAGAACAAAATGGTGAACGAGTGTATTTAACAAAGATAAACATGACACATTTTGTTGGGCTGATTGGGTTGCCCGGTACCATTTACATGGCCTAGCTAGATATTAAATAGTGAGCTCATGAACAATGCCAGTATTAGACAATGAACTCATGAACAATGTATGATGCCCTAGCTTATAGCCCGCGAGCCATCAAGACATTTCCTCATGAAATGATCATAAACCGGGAGTACCACATAGTGAATATCAACACTAAAATAAATAAAGAGAGATCAAACACTTCACACAATGCCTTGAAGGTAATAGAAACGATGCCCTAGCTCTCAAAGCTCACAGGTAATCAAGCATTCTAAATGAAAAGATGTAAACAATGTCAGTATTAAACAGTGAGCTCATGAACAATGTATTATGTCCCTATTTGATCTAATAGCATCAATATAACAAACAGAGCACCGATCAATCAAATAGGGACATGAGGTGCTCAAACAGTGAGCTCATAAAACAATATATTTAGTCTTAATAAAATTTTATAAAACAACATATATTGTGTGAAGTGTTTGATCTCTCTTTATTTGTTTTGTTGTTGATATTCACTATGTGGTACTCCCCGTTTATGATCATTTCATGAGGAAATGTCTTGATGGCTTGCGGGCTGCAAGCTAGGACATCATGCATTATTTATAAGCTCACTATTTGAGCACCGACAAATCAAATAAGAACATGAGGTGCTCAAACAGTGAGCTCATAAACAATGCATGATGCCCTAGTTGTAGGTAGTTACCTCTTCTATAATGATGGAGGAGTGAAAGGTAATGATCAATGAGGTTGCTACTATTAGATCATACATTAACACACTTACTGTTTTGAATTTGAGTTCGGGCATTATGTAATGTTATTGATGTCATTGCATGCTTGTTGTTGTTGTGCAAACAACATATATTGTGTGAAGTGTTTGATCTCTCTTTGTTTGTTTTGTTGTTGATATTCACTGTGGTACTCCCCGTTTATGATCATTTCATGAGGAAATGTCTTGATGGCTTGCGGGTTGCAAGCTAGGGCATTATGCATTATTTATGAGCTCACTATTTGAGCACTGACCAATCAAATAAGGACATGAGGTGCTCAAACAGTGAGCTCATAAACAATGTATGATGCCTTGGTTGTAGGTAGTTATCTCTTCTATAATGATGGAGGAGTGAAAGGTAATGATCAATGAGGTTGCTGCTATTAGATCATACATTAACACACTTACTATTTTGAATTTGAGCTCGAGCATCATGCAATGTTATTGTTGTCATTGCATGTTTGTTGCTATTGTGCAAACAACCTAGATTGTGTGAAGTGTTTTATCTCTCTTCATTTGTTTTGTTGTTGATATTCACTATGTGGTACTCCCCATTTATAATCATTTCATGAGGAAAAGTTTTGATGGCTTGCGGGCTACAAGCTAGGGCATCATGCATTATTTATGAGCTCACTGTTTGAGCACTGACCAATCAAATAGGGACATGAGGTGCTCAAACAGTGAGATCATAAACAATGCATGATGCCCGAGTTGTAGGTAGTTATCTCTTCTATAATGATGGAGGAGTGAAAGGTAATGATCAATGAGGTTGCTACTATTAGATCATATATTGACACACTTACTATTTTGAATTTGAGCTCGAGCATCATGCAATGTTATTGTTGTCATTGCATGCTTGCTACTGTTGTGCACCATATATTGTTTTATACACTATTTATTTCATTGAGACTATGAGCTATTGTAGTTGATTGTATTCTTTTGGGGTCTGATCTATTGTAGTTGTTTCTTTTTTCTTTGAATCATTGTTTACAATTACTTTTGATGCAATATTTGTGTGAAGAACAAGAACAAAATGGTGAATGAGTGTATTTGACAAAGATAAACATGACACATTTTGTTGGGTTGATTGGGTTGGCCTGGTACCATTTACATGGCTTGGCCAAATATTAAATATTGAGCTCATGAACAATGCAAGTATTAAACAGTGAACTCATGAACAATGTATGATGCCCTAGTTTGCAGCCTGCGAGCCATCAAGACATTTCCTCATGAAATGATCATAAACGGGGAGTACCACATAGTGAATATCAACACCAAAAAAAAAAAATGGGATCAAACACTTCACACAATACTTTGAAGGTAATAGAAATGATGCCCTAGCTCTCAAAGCTCGCAGGTCATCAAGCATTCCAAATGAAAAGATTTAAACAATGCTAGTATTAAACAATGAGCTCATGAACAATGTATGATGCCCTAGCTTGCAGCCTGCGAGCCATCAAGATATTTCCTCATGAAATGATCATAAATGGGGTGTACCACATAGTGAATATCAACACCAAAACAAATAAAAAGAGATTAAACACTTCACACAATATATGTTGTTTTATAAGATTTTATTAAGACTAAATATATTATTTTATGAGCTCACTATTTGAGCACCTCATGTCCCTATTTGATTGGTTGGTGCTCTGTTTGTTATATTGACGCTATTAGATCAAATAGGGACATCGATAATAAAATAACACACATACAGTTTTAAATTTGAGCTCATAAAGATTAACTTTTAGAAGAATATGAGTGAATATAAACATACATAAGTGGATGAAAATAAATAATGAAGGTACCAAACATTGCCTGAAGTAATGAAGTGTTGACCCAGGCTTCAATCCAGTATGCTCTTGTATGATCCAAAACCTACAAGGAAGGAAATGATGGGGTTAGATCCAAAGGATCTAAGCAATGTCTGGCACCCTATTACTGATCCTCATCTACAATTATGCATGTGCATAGTCAATCCATACACTTCTAAAATGAACTATGCTATAGAACAATATGGGTGTGTGTTAATGTGATTCAAAATCTATTATGCAAGATTGTTTTATTATTGAGATAAGGATATCTTAAGTCTACAAGAATAAATGTTTTAAGAAATATTTGAATTTAATTTTGACAATAACATGAGGAGTGATATATTTGAAGCTTTAGCAAAATTTCATACCACACAGTGTTCGTAGATTGCATTCAATGTGTTATTTACGCTTGTATTGGTGGGAAAACTCTTGAAAACGTGCAAAAGAGATTGCATTCAACCATGTTGTTTACATGACACATGTAGTTTACCTCCAGCCTAAATCAGCGTTGCATACAAATTTGCAGATGCTACATGGTATGAAGCTTCGCTGAAGCTTGAAAATGATAAGCATTATGATGTTGAGGTATGATGTGGTAAGCACAAGTATAGTTTCTCATAAGCTACTATTGGTATAGTTTTTTTTTTTTCAATAGTTGCAGAATCCAGCTTCTCCTATCCTTACATGTATGATACATTTTGGGTTTGGCTTTAATGTCATGTAATTTTGAGTGAAATGGTAATAATATTTAAGAGAAACAAGTATGGCATTTTAAACAACTATGCATATACATTATATAAGAGGAGGAGTGATATATTTTGATGGCAACACTTAATGAGAAGACACAAAGAAACCCAAATACCTATGAAGACACACTTGGAGCCATCAGAGATTATAAAGACACCTAAAGACATCAATTGGAGGATTTTGGCACCTATAATGGCCTATGAGGTCATTTCATGCAATAAGAATGGCGAATGTGTAATCAGTCCTAAAAGGCCTAATAAGCCTTAGGACCAAATTTGGAGTCTAGGATAGAATTAGGTGTTACAATTTTCAAATAGGATAAATTAGTCTTAATAATAGGTTAATAAGTCCATTTAGATAATTTTGTAAAGTTTCATCACTTGGCAATTTCAAATATTCAAAAGTTACAAAGTTATAAATTTGAATTTTCAAATTATAACAGTTATGGACATTTAGGAGTGAGTTAGTTTTGTTATTGTTTTAGGCCAAATTAAGCCATCCAAAAAATTTGGATCAGTTGGGGTAGTTGATAGGGGTTTATTAAATGTCTCACAAATCCATTATACAGGCATGAGACTCTGTTGTACAAACTGTACCCAGTTTTGGAGAATAAAGTCTGATTTTTTTACAATTTTTGAAGGGTTTTTGGTATGAAACAAAGTTGATAAAATTTGGAATGGTTTCTACAATGTTTTGAACTTATTATTTCATGTCTTTGAATTCATTCATGCTCTGAGAATCTCATACTAATCACTGTTATTCTACCTTGGAACTGTACAGTCATTGGAAATCTGATTTAGGACAGTTTATTGAGTTTTTGTTCATTATGAATGTCATTCTATGGATGTAGACTATTGATTCTCATAGAATGGAACTCAATTAACATGTATTCTATTCCTCTAACATTGGGAATGCAAGTTTGATTGATTGTTGTGGTGATCACCATAGGGAACACTAAAAAAAACTAAGTGAATTTGGAGGGTAGGGTGAAGGATAGAGAGTCTTGGCCAAACAAGGGAAATATTTTATGATGGAATGTGTATAGAAATTTTTATTACAAGGTGTTCCAACCTTTATTTTTTGCAAGAAGCTTTGGGAAGTGTGACATTGGAGAAGCCCTAGTTTTAAGGGTTTGGAGAGTGCAAATTGAGGCTTTTGTGTCTAGAAGTCTCTTGGAATCAAATTGGTTCCATATTCCTCTAATTAAAACCTATTCAAGACACTATGAAAATATTTAGAGCCTGGGAGTTTGATTTGTTAGTACTTCCTTTGTAAATGCATGAGTTTTAGGCCTTAAAAATCTGAGAAATAGTGTGAGCAGTCATATATCTTCCAAAACAACCTACCCTGTCCTTTTGGTATGTTAAGTTAATCCATAAAGGGTACTCAAATATATGATTTATTTTCCTAGTGTTTTGTAAAAAAGTTGAAGGAAAAGCCTTGTGAGTGCTGTTGCAGGGCTACAAGATAGATTGTTAGTCCTAACTTGGTGAATTTTGAAGTTTTGGTGCTTGAAGATTTGAAGAAATTTTGGAACCTATTTAATTACTTTTGATTACATAAATTAGGTCTATTGGATCACACCATAAGACTGGTTGGAGGATAATTTACCATTTCACTTATTGAAACCATCTTGGGTCACTAGATTGAATTGTGCATTTGATTGAGTTTTTGTATTTGGACCTTGGATCCACCATATCCTCTACCACCTCTGCATCACATCTCTTCTATAATGATGGAGGATTCAAAGGTAATGATCAATGAGGTTGCTGCTATTAGATCATACATTAATACACTTACTGTTTTGACATCAATAACATTACATGATGCCAGATCTCAAATTCAAAATAGTAAGTGTATTATTTTATTACTGATGTCCCTATTTGATCTAATAACATCAATATAAAAAATAGAGCACTGGCCAATCAAATAGGGACATGAGGTTCTCAAACAGTGAGCTCATAAACAATGCATGATGTCGTAGCTTGTAGCCCGCGAGCCATCAAGACATTTCCTCATGAAATGATCATAAACGGGGAGTACCACATAGTGAATATCAACAATAAAATAAATAAAGAGAGATTAAACACTTCACACAATGCCTTGAAGGTAATAGCAACGATGCCCTAGCTCTCAAAGCTTGCGGGTCATCGAGCATTCCAAATGCAAAGATGTAAACAATGCTAGTATTAACATCCATATTTTGCCATTAAATCAACAAATGCCATCAAAATGAAATTGAGTTAATGAGAAGACAAAGCTTGAATGCCTACCTTAAGTCATGGCTGTCATATAAAGATCAAATGCTAAGGAACTATGTTATAAAATTTCATGCCAAATTTCAAGGCATGAAATTTTATAACTATACATATATTTTCTTCAAGTCCCCCACATTGTAAACTCAATGCTAAGGAGAAAAAAGTATGATGTCAAAAAGTATAAAATTTCATGCCTTGAAATTTTACAACATAGTTCCTTCGCAGCTACCATATGAAGAGCAGTGCAAGGTGGTAACTTTCCCATTTTACCACAGTTAGGGCCCTCTTTTACCATGCTTTATGAGCTTTATGTTTTTACCATGCTTTATGAGCTTTATGCTTTTGTTTTAAGTGAAGACAAAGATTAGCTTAATTTGTTATCTCTAAATTTTATTCATTTTATGATTTTAAAAATTGAAATAAAAAATATAAAATTTTAAGAAACTTTTACATCTTTTCATCAAATGACCCAAAAACATCAAGAATCGTCATATATGGTCACTAATAGCCAACTTTCAGAAGAATATGAATGAATGCAAACATACATAAGTGGATGAACATAAATAATGAAAGTACCAGACATTGCTTGAAGTAATGATGTGTTGACCCGGGGTTCAATCCAGTATGCTCTTGTATGATCCAAAACTTGCAAGGAAGGAAAAGATGGGGTTAGATCCAAAGGATCTAAGCAATGTCTAACACCCTATTATTGATCCTCATCTACAATTATGTATGTGCAATGTGAATAAAAACTAAGAGTATTGAATCTTATTATGCAATGTTATTGTTGTTATTGCATGCTTGCTACTATTGTGCACCATATATTGTTTTATACACTGTTTATTTCATTGAGACTGTGAGCTATTGTAGTTGACTTTATTCTTTTAGGGTATGATCTATTGTAGTTGTTTCTTTGTTCTTTGAATCATTGTTTACAATTACTTTTGATGCAATATTTGTGTGAAGAACAAAAACAAAATGGTGAACGAGTATATTTGACAAAGATAAACATGACACATTTTGTTGGGCTGATTGGGTTGGCCTAGTACCATTTACATGGCTTGGCCAGATATTAAACAGTGAGCTCATGAACAATGTATGATGCCCTAGCTTGCAGCTCGTGAACCATCAAGACATTTCCTCATGAAATGATCATAAACGGGGAGTACCACATAGTGAATATCAACACCAAAACAAATAAAGAGAGATCAAACACTTCACACAATGCCTTGAAGGTAATAGAAATGATGCCCTAGCTCTCAAAGCTTGCAAGTCATCAAGCATTCCAAATGAAAAGATGTAAACAATGCCAGTATTAAACAGTGAGCTCATGAACAATGTATGATGCCCTAGCTTGCAACCCATGAGCCATCAAGACATTTCCTCATGAAATGATCATAAACGGGGAGTACGCACATAGTGAATATCAATAGAAAAACAAATAAAGAGAGATCAAACAATTCACACAATGCCTTGAAGGTAATAGAAATGATGCCCTAGCTCTCAAAGCTTGCAGGTCATCAAGCATTCCAAATGAAAAGATGTAAACACTGTCAGTATTAAACAGTGAGCTCCTGAACAATGTATCATGCCCTAGCTTGTAGCCCGCGAGCCATCAAGACATTTCCTTGTGAAATGATCATAAACAGGGAGTACGCACATAGTGAATATCAATAGAAAAACAAATAAAGAGAGATCAAACACTTCACACAATGCCTTGAAGGTAATAGCAACGATGTCCTATCTCTCAAAGCTCGCGGGTCATCGAGCATTCCAAATGCTAAGATGTAAACAATGCCACTATTAACAATGCCCAGATGTAAACAATGCCGCTGAAATTGATTTAATGAGAAGACAAAGCTCAAATGCCTACCTCAAGTGTTAGCCTCTTCGCGCACGTCAAACTCCAATACCCTCTTCGCGCCAAACAAAATTACAGTGTCGTCTTCGCGACATCTCTTCAAATTCACAAATTATAAATGACACTTTCTTTTTCTTTCTTTTTGTTTATAACCAAATGGGTGTCGCAATTATGATGATAGCATCGCTATTACGAACCATCGAGGACACTTCCAAAAAAAATACAAAAAACAAACACAAATTGTTGTGGCGTCACAAATTGGCATCAAAATTTGACCCCAAATGTTATAGTGCAAGATTCATCCTGTGGGCCATACAGTGAATGCCAACAACATATGGTGAACAAGAAGCCTACATTTTTGTGCAAAGACCATTCCATTGACCTTGCATTACTGTAGCTCCATCCGCTCTAGCACAGATCAACTTCTTCGCTATTGTCAATTCATCCATAGCTCCATATTCAATTAAATGGCTCTTTACTAATTGAAATAAACTTTTCGATGGCGCATTGTCCCTCAATTTTGCAACAGTTAGTAGATGTGGTTGGCGGATATTATTCTGTATAGTATAAACATGCATGCATACCCATGATGTATTATCTATTATCGTAACTTCATCTAAGGACAATGCAATAAAGGTTGACTCTTTTATTTTTCTCTGTACATCCTCTATTTCAACTTGGGCAATACAACTTGCCCATTCCCATCCACTATTTATTGACCAATGAGTGACAAGATAATAAACCACTCATTTATAGATAGTCTATCATTGGACGCCCTCTGCTCAAAATATGGAAAACATTACTTAATTGAACAACTTTTCCATGTTCTTCTACTTCACTTGCTTTTGCAAAAATAGCATTAATAGAACTTTGAACTTCACCAAGCTTCGTCTTAAATTTTTGAAACAAATAATATTCCTCAGCATTCCTTTTATGTTGACATTTCTCCTTTGTTTTATATCTTACCACTTGTATTTCCTTTCCACTTATAGTTGAGGTTTCGTAAACCTTACCAACATGTTTCTCTATGGTTTCTAGTTTAAGCTACAACCGCTTTTCCTTTTTATACTTCTAACTACAAATCGTACATTTGCATTCTACTGGCAGTTCAAATACAATTGAATTGTCCACGGGTTCAATGAATGGATACTTTTCTGCCCAATCAAATTTAAATCGCCTGGACATCTCCCATTGACGATCAATTTTTTCTTTTGATTTTCCTCTCCCTTTAGTGTTACTGTTAATTGAACCATCATCATCACCAAAGTCGATTGATTCATCTTGGTACTGGTTATTTACTTGAAATTCATCTTCAAGGTCATCTTCATCAGAGATATCAGGTTCCACAACTTCGTCACCAGATTTATTAGGTTCCCCAATTTGTTGAATAGACTCTTGTGTAGGTTGACCTTGAAGTTGTACAGGTTCCTCTGATGATGTACCTTCCTCACTTTAACCAACACCATTGTGTCTGCCCCCGCCAAAGTATGAAGATATATTTTTGCATTTCGTTGGCCTCTCTTGGACATCTCCACCTTTAATAGTCCTCTTCCTATTTAACTTTGACAGTGACATCTCCAACAAATTAAGGTTGCAATAAAATTTTACTTGAATAAGATACTACGAACTCATAGTCATTCTGGTTTGCTACCGATCGCAATTGTGAGCTCAAAAATAGAATCAATTGAATTTTTGTACTACTAAATCTCTTGAAACTATCCTTATATACAAAATCCCATTTTGAATTTTGGCGAAGGGGTCAACAATTGCATATTATAACAACTAATATTTGGCAAACCCTGCGTAATTTAAAGTAATTGATTGGGAAAATAGGGTGGGAATTTGGGACACGATTGTGTATGATGCATGGCGAATTGGGTCCTAGTGCAAATAAAAATTTCACTTGGGACAATGGGTCTTTGGCAAATGGTGATCCTCGATAAATACACCCTTCCTTAAGTCATGGCGAATAAGAGAAAAATATACAATAGAAAAATGGGTGAAGAACCCAACTACCATAGTTAAATTACATAAAAATAGTGGCAAACAATCCGACCACTAAATGTGTCTTTTATAAAATCTGGGTGAATTGGTTAACCAGTATACTGAGCTATTTTTTGCCAATTTCTATATGCTGAACGAGGCATATTCGCCAATTGGTGAATAATCGTCACTAAAAAAATCCCTATTTGTAATGCATACTACTATACCATCTTAAAAAGTTAGCACCCATAATTGGATGTTCTATTAGGCCCCATTTTGCTGATTTCAAGATCCTAACAACCTTATTCTTCTTTTCCCACATTTGGCTCATCATCCCGACACCCAGTTCAAATTTCAACTCATTTTTCTAGGCACATAACATTATGCACCTAGGAACATAACATTTGAGATGTTATGTTTCCGCTTGTTTTGGCTCAAAATTGGCCAAGAACCTTATGTCGAGGTTTTGGTGGGAAATTAGATCATGTGGTCGGCTTGGCTTATTCTTGAACCCTAAAATGTAGGATGAGGTATATAAACACCCTATCTCCTCATGTTGGTATTCATTATATTTACTCTCAAGCATCCACAATCCATCCATTATTATGCAACCATATCCATGATCAATATTTCAAGAATATTCAAGATTTAAAGGCAAACATCCAAGATCTAGTCTCTCTTTAGGCATTCAAGGTAAATTGAAGGCAATCTTCTCCATTGTAGCAAGCTTATCTCCCATGAAGGCTAAGTAAAGGAGTCCAAAATCAAGCAAGAATATCCTTCCTTTTGTCCACAAGTTTTCTTCTTTCATTGCAAGAGATTATCGAGCATATCTACATTAAATCTAGGAGTGGTGTTCATAGATCCATGCATTTGTGAGGGCATCATTAATTCTTTTTTATATTCCAAGGTTAACACCTTTAATTTAAGCACCTTCATCAATATTTTTACATCCCTTCATGAGGGTTTATGTAAGGTGAATCAAACATTTACCTTTTTACATATATCTCTTTATGCAATTTCCTTTTATTTTCAAGGTCAATTCCTAAATAGGGGTTTGACCAAGGCAAACCCTTTTACACAACCTTTTCCCCATTTTTCCATGTGCAGAAATAGGTGACAAAGTTGTCAAAACTTTTCTGGGAAGATCAGGAGTTGTCAGAGAGACCCTGCAAATCTCAACCAAAAGTACCAGGAATAGAAGGTTTGAATCCTTATGTTCCCAAGTACAAAATGCTTAAGATTTTTTGTACTTGCAACTTCAGCCCAATTTGAAATCACAAGTCAGTACAATAGTCTAAACCCCACTTTAGTTCATTTATGATTTATGATAGTTATCAATCTATAATTTTCAAATCTATTTTAATTTGCATATTTAGCTTCCTACATTGCATTATCATTTTTATTTTCCCTTTTTTCATATCATAGTTTACACATTTTAGTGAAGGATCATTGTCCCATTCAATGCTTAGTTCCTATTTGAGCCTATTGGGACACCTTCTTTCTAAATGTGCAAGTTTGGAAAGGAGCAATCTACCCCTTTGTATTGCTTCCCTTTTCACTATGTACATTTTTGGTGAACTTGCACTAAAACAAATCCCTGTTATTAGTGCCTAAAATAGCACCAACTTTTAGTGTATTTTTTTTCTTAAAATGAGCCATTGTGTGGGAGCAAAAGTCGACACAAAAGTGCATCCAAACTTTGGCATTGAGTTTTGCAATGACTTTTTAGGCCATATGTTATGTCGGGTTTTGCATTAAAAATTTTGCTTCCTATTTTTCTTCTAGTATGGCATAAAAAATAGCTTCTTCTTTTTCTTCCAAATTGACTCCAGGTTTTGCTTCCATTATGACATCCTTTTTTGCCTCCAGTTTTGTTTCCATAATGAAGTCCTTTGTTGCTTCCAATTTGGCTTTATATTTTTCTTCTTGTGTTGCTTCCAAGTTTACTTATGATTTTGCTTCTAGGTTTTCTTCTAATTTTGCTTCCATTTTTAATTCCAATTTTTCTTTCAATATATCATCTCTTATTGCATCTAGCTTTGCTTCCATTTTTGCATCTTTTATTGCTTCTAATATGACTTCTATTATTGCATCTTTTGTTTCTTATAAAATTGCTTCCATTATTATTTTTTTGTTTTCTACCTAAATTGCTTCCTAGATAACACCAAGTTTTACTTCCAAGATTGATTCTAATTTTTCTTCTAGTTTGACTTTTATTTTTTCTTCTTTTTTACTTCTAAAAATGCTTCTTGTTTTGCTTCAATTTATTAATTAGTATATTTTATTTCAATTAATTTAGTAATATATTTAGTGATATTAGGGCACGATGGAATCGAACCACCATCCTCCCTGTAACACACGTGCTTTTCCATTGAGCTATTATCCTTTAAAGAACATGAGCTATGTGAAGTTGGAGTTCCTGCCTAATGTAAATAAGTAGAAGTTAGAACAATAAAAGAAGAAATATAAAATTCACCATGCAACAAACATCATAATGAAAATATTAGTCTATAGCATTATTATCTACCTATATGCTCAAAAAACTTCCAGTGAAATACAATTGTCAAGTAGTTGATAGCTTTTCATAGAGTTTTTACTTCTTGTGCTTTGAAAAAAAAACTTATTAAAATCAGGGTGCTCTAACAAAGATTCAATAGTGATCAAATTAACATTGATGAACCAAGGACAATTTGTTTCATATAGTAAGATATGTACACATTTTCTTTTTAACATGTCCTTCACCCTCTAATATATGTAAGATATTATGGCTCTAGGCTTGAAACTCCTACTCTAAAACATTAATTGGTGTAGACTCAATGATTTATCAAGAGTCCCAACTTTGTACAAACATTCTTGAAATGCTTTAAGAAGTGTGGACATTTTTTTTAAAAAGGAGAGATATCCTTTACAAATGTTTAGCTAGGAAAGATCTTAAGATTAGAAAATGAACCAATAATGTGAACCCCCAATTATGTGTATTCTATTTGCTAGAAGTGAATAATAGATTACTAATAAAAAATAAAAAGAGTTTGCTAGAAGTGAACAATAGACTGCTAATAAGAAACAACATTTTGAAGTCAATGGAACAACAGGTTTGTAAAAGTGAATAGTAGACACATAACATTCATATAAGGGCACATGTGGTTCCATGTTAGTTATGGTCTAAGTTATCAAGAAAAGACATGTAAAATAGCAACAAGAAGGCTAATGGAAGTGTTTTTGAAGTACACGTAATAGTGAAATAAAGATAGAACATGTCTATGGGCATCAAGGAGAAGGGATAAGGAAGAATATTAAAAAAATAAGAATAAGACCTAGATAGTGATTCAATACATCAATAGCAATGATATACTATTGAAATACAATGCTACTATATATGGTATATGTGAAAATAATGATTTAAAGTATCATAAAACTGAGAAGGCATAATGTCTAGACAATGACTATAAGATTTAAATGCAATGTTACTATGGTTAAGAGTCAAATTTCAATACCAAACTTAATGCAAAGGATAGTGGTTGAGACTGCAATGGAAATGAGTATGCCTAACAATGATCTCAAATAAATGTAAAGATAGTAATATATATCATGATAATGATATCTTATATAAGAATATTGGCTTCAAAGATTAAATGAGAAATGATGCCAAAGATGAATTAAAAATAGAGACATTCAATAGATCAAGCTAGTGGTTTCCAATGCAAGAATGGAGGTTTCAATGAGTTTACAACATCTTTATGTGAAGGAAACTTTATAGATTGAGAACACCCTATCAAGTTTGAGGACAAAAAAAGCAGAGTGACAAGAGCACAATATTAGAAGATGACAAAAAATATAGGGCTAGTATAATGAAGATTGGGAGCATCTAATGATAGGTGTGCAAAATTAACTAAAATAGTGACAGTAACATTTTCTAATGGCTTTTTGACATGCATAAAAGATGTCAAAGGATATGAACACATGTAGAGAGTAGTTTGGAGCCTTTATTACTCAATTTGAAGCAATTTTGAAAGCTTTTCATGGTCATTTCTCTTTTCATCCAGCTCAACAATTTATTCGTGCAACAAATAAGGAGACAATCTAGGACAGTTGATTACTTTTTCAAGCACTTAAGCAAATCAAGGAGGTAGTTTTGACCAAGTTGAAGAAAGTTGAGAGCATCAAGATGCCATTTAAGAAGCCTCATCAATAGAAGGGTCCAAGAGGGAGTCTTTTATAAATCTTCTCATCCTTTTGGAGCAGTTTAAGGGCCTCAAAAGTAGCTACAAAATAGTTGGACGCCCAAGGGAGTTTAACCTAGCAAGCTGAATTAAACACTTGTCATTCTTCTAAATCTCCTTGTTCCTTAGAATAATAAAGTTGTTGTATTATGTAAAGCATATTTTAGGATCCATTTTGGAATAAGTTCTTGCAGTTTGGAGGTTTGTATTGCAATCAAAATCTGGTTCTTTAACCTTATAATGGCATTGCAACTCAAAAGTTTACTTTCATATTTAGTCCAGGCCATTGTAACACCTTTTTATCAATAAAAGATAAGCTTTTTTCCTTCATAAGAAGTTACTTTACTGTGTTTTATCATATGATTGATGTATTTTCTTGTGATTTATATGAAGCCTCTTGAAAATATGCATCATTATAAAATAATTTAGGCAAAAAATATGTGTTTATGCAGGTTATAGGTTGTGTGGATGGTATTAATATAGTTGTAAGAAATGTTACATCTTCCTTCTAAGATAACAAATACCATCACCTCCCTATGAAGTATTGATGCATGAACATATATAAGTTGTGCAACTAGTCCTTAAGTCTTCTACAATATACCTACAGATCAAAAAACGTTCATACTTTTCAATCTTTTTCTCTCACAAATAATTCTACTAACTTTTTCTTCAATTAGCATTGCTTGGGCTACATCAGAATCTAGCATTAAAGGTATTTAGTAAAAGACAAAATATAGAATTTTAGAATAATCACATCTAATATTAAAATGCATTAGCATGCAATTAAATTTCAATCTATTCTACTAATTTCTAGTGGTCTCTAGTTTCAAAAGAAAAAGAAATAAAAGAAAGCTAACATTTTACTTAACCTAATTATAAATGTTGAATTGTCATTTACTCCCTACAATCAAAATGTAAATAAACAAGCTCACCTTTTATTTTCTCCACTGACAGTGCAATGAAATTTTTTTGAATGAAGTTATCCAAATAATTCTCTCTCATGAAGACTTTAACCTAAAAATAAGAACCAAATGAGGAGAGCATATCTTAGCAAGTTCCATAAGTATCTTAATAAACACATATATAAGAGACAAACAAACATAGAAACTTCTTGTAATGGGTAGTGAGAATATGAGATGAAATATAAAGAATCAAATACTGAAATCCACGAGTCTAGAAAAAGTTTTTGATCAATAAATTTAAAAAACCACTAGCATGAGACTGGGAGACCACATCTACAAATGCTTGGAGAAATATAAAGTTCTCAATATTCTAAGCAATCTATGATAGCTGAATAAGCCCTTAAATCTCAGAGAAATTATGGCCCACTATGGCAATGATAGTGTGTTAAGTTTTGATTGTTTGATAGAATTTGTCCCATTGACTGATTGGTTGCTTCCCAATCTCCTCTTCCTAGATGGGGAGGAAACCCCAACAACAAATTTTTATACTACGGTCTAAGTGCCCCCCAACTACCCCAGATTTATTTGGTATTGGATACTTCATAGGTATTAGTTCCAATATAATGAGGATTTGAACATAATAGTGACAATGAATTTGATCATTTGATTCAAAATGAACTATTTATTCACAAAAAGAATTATTATTGTATATCCCATTAGACAAGGTCCCTAGAAAACCAAAAAAACTCATAATCCAATATGGGATAAAGCATGTACATGAGGTAAAAGAGGCACAAAATGTCAAAAAAGTTCTTAACCTAAACCAAAAAAGAACTTGGGAACTATCATGACAGAGTAACTATTCTACTATATAATGAGTATCCCTATTTTTTCTTAAGTAGTTTTTCCACACGAATAAATTGTTGACACAACTGGAAATACTTCCAAAATAAGACCAATATGATCTATTCATTTACTCAAAGCACAATCCATATCTTGGAAAACATCATTAACATAACCTATATTGGAAATAGCAATTAAAAACATCAATGCCAACTAATTTCTTAGGACTCTTATAAAAATCACAGAGATATGCATGTAGATGCAAAAGAGTAGAAAGAAAAGCTCATGTGTCAAAGATAATTAATAAGGTAGTGACAAGCAATATAAAATCAGTGAGATATGGTGTATAAATCAGTAATTTAGATGATCAGAATAGTGAATAGGACCAATCCTATATGACATAAGCCATCAATATCTTTTGGCTATAAAAAAGGAAGGTGAATTTAAAGCTACAAGAACAACATATAGCTACAGGAATAACATATACCTACATGATATCAATTTAAAACTACAAGAGCAACATATAAATATACAGGAACAACATATAGCTACATAAACAATATATAGCTGCAAGATGACAATTTAAAGCTACATGAACAACATATATAGCTACAAGATGATAATGTAAAGCTACAAGAGTATAACAGAATAGGACACATAAAAAAAGTAGTAATAATTATGACATAGTATATGATCAACATTCCAAGAAATAATATTGTATTTATTATCACAAACATAGTGATAATACATTAACACAATCATGAAGAATGTTGTTATAGGGTGTGAGTGATGCTATTATAACACATGAACTTGAAACAATGAAAGTAATGTCAATGATAGAATGATCAACAAATACCCCAAAAGTAGTAAGGTTTATTAAGGGACCAAAGTAAATATGAATGCCTTTAACAATGAAGAAAGTCACATTCATTTAAGTATTTCATTATGTGGGAAAAAAATGGGCTTCCACAAGGGTAGATCCCAACATGCCATCCAATAATAGGATCATGTTGCAGGATGATAGTTACAACTACATGGGAACACATTGATGCTATAGGAGTAATGAACATAAATGAATCTCAAATGCAAACCATCAAGAAGTGCATCAGTCATAAAAGATCAGCAAGTGACTACATCAAAAGGTCAATAGTGATAGACTTCAAATACAAAGCATAAGAAAGTGGAACAATCACATTTCATGCTTTGAAAGTCAAAGAAGTGATAAAGAATCTAACTATGATAATGAATATCAGTACGTATAGAAATAGTGAAAAAATGTTAAAAGCGGAGACATTAAAGATCATAGAAGAAAACACATAAAACAAAGGGCTATATTGTTCTAGTGCATTGAGATTTAAATATCAATATATAGCAGCCATGAACATAATTAGTCATGCCAAAAAAGATGGTCATATAAATCCCCATTTAAAATTCCACATCATAGCATAGATTTACAAGTGTACCTAGAAGGAAATCTATATTTTGACTCTTTTGTCCCCATAAAAAATTACAAATACATAAATTGCATTCAAAATAAAGATAAATTAAGTATAAATGAAAAGAATAAGAGAAAGTCAACTTTCCATAGATATCCCTAAGAAATTTTTTTGAATTTCTATTAGAAGAATCTTCTTACCTGATTCAATTTTGACAATCTAATTAGTATTAAAGACCAATTCATTCTTTTAAAATGGAAATTCTAATAAAAATAAATTTGTTGGTACTCTCAAATTTTGAGAGTACCATGTTGAAATTTTGACTAAGAATAGAAATGACAACTTGGAGCACTATTCTAAGTGGCCTACTTCGAGAGCTGACAGTTTGATCTCTTAGGGCCCGTTTGGCGTCTGGAATTAATCTGGAATATGCATTATTGAATGCAAAAATAAACTAATTCGCTGTTTGTGGCCGTTTTTTGAATTCTCGAATTAGAAAACTAATTCTCATTTTGGGCCTTATGCTTGCATTAGTTAATTCCGAAAAAAAGATGGAATTAAACTTATTCTACGAATAAGCTTTTCATAGATTCGAAATTACATCAAAATGTATAAATTTTTCGGGTCCGTGCGTGAATGGTTAGGGAAATTATAATCTTTTTTTTTTTATCTTGTTTTTTTTATAATTTTTTTTTATAATCTTATTTTTTTAAGTTAATAATACATATTTTAATTTAAAAATATAAAAGTTAAAAAAACATATATATTTTAATTAAAAATCTAGCAACAAAAATGATAAGTTCAAAAATTAAAAATTAAAAATTAAAATTAAAAAAATTAAAAATAATTCTTATTCCAATTTCACATTATGAGATCCAAACATAGAATAGATTATTCCAACTTTCGTTTTGAGGATTAATTAATCCGAGAATAGGTTCTTATTCTAGAATAGGCCTATTCTGGATAAGTTAATTCCATGCACCAAACAGACCCTTATGCATGTCGTGAGAAAATCCCTTGATATCATGTTGTGTTCATATCACTAAGTACATGTGTTCATTTTATTCCCCCACAGTAAGTTTTGATATGTTTTATTTCAGGGGTTTACACCAATTTGCATTCTGCACATTTCCTGAAAATCTGTGTAGCCTAATTTAGAGGCTTTCATTTCATACCTAGTTAATTTTCATGACAAAATAATTATTCTCTTGTATTCTATGCATGAGAGAAAACCCTTGCATTCATTTTAAGCCCCTGACCTATTGTCCAAGTCAAATCCAAACCAGACTTATTCAGATTTTCTGAGTGCAACATGTGCTTCTGCGAATCAGCCTTTTTCATAAAGCTATATTTCATAGTCAAGTGGTTGTCATGAAAGACCAATTGTTCCCCTACATTCTCCATATCTTAATACACCTAAATCAAATATCTTAGGGTCCCAGGAGTTTGTTTGGTATTTTTACGAACTCCATGTGAGGTACAGTTCCTGATGTTTTCAGCTTGCATATTTAGAAGAGTTTCAGAACGGTCATCTTTGATCATCAATATTTTGCAAGTGTAAAAGTTTTTAACAAATCGTTCTGGCACGTCTTCGTTGCAACTAAATGAACGTATGTTCCCAGTGGCAGCCTCTCAAAGTGTCATTTGGTATTTTTCCAAAAGAGATGTTGGAAGGGTTTTAGAATGGTTCATGTGTGTTCAATTGCAAAATTAATGGAAGGGCCAACTTCTGAGATTAAAATCTCTTGCCTCATGCATCGTCAAGAAAAACCGTTTTACAGGTGATTATCAACATAAAATTCTACATACATGTTCAATCGCATGGTCTCATAGTCAAGTTTGATGTGTTTTCTATGGTAATCTTGAATGCAACTTAGTCATTTTGGTCTCAGAGAAGGATTGATTTAACATGACAGAGAATGTTCAAAATTAAGAAAAACAACAGATTTCATGGGTCTTGTTATGGTCACAAGAGTCTCTGGTTTCAATTTCGTCAAAATCCAAGCCCATTTGACATATATGAAGACATTAAAATCGATTTTCTAGTGAGCAAGGCATAAAAGGAAATAAAATTTACTGAAAGGTAAGGATAGAAAGAATCAGTGAAAAAATTTCACAGAGCTAATCAAATGTGAAAATATTTTTTCAAAGAAAATGATTTCAAATAAATCGTCATGATAAAATATGCAATGTTTTTGTCATGAAAGATATTCTTCAGGGGAGAAAGCATATGGTTTGTAAAAGACATCTTTTAGTTGGTAAAAAAGGAGAACAAAGTAAACATATTAACTAACTTTCTTAGTTGTAACAGAGCATGAGGAATATTGATTTTTAATTATGTGTGAAAGTAATAGACTGTAGTTTGAGAGTAAATAAACCCTCATCTGAATTTATGAATTCTGCAATGTTTTGAAAGATTTTTTTAAAGAGTTGAGAGAAGAAGTAAATAGATAGTTTGCAATATTGATGACATATTCAAGGTAGATGCTTCTGAAGAATGGAAGGACATAGAAGACCAGTAAAGATTTAATATAACACATTTGGTACAGAGCAAATTTAACTATAAGCTACATTATATTTTTAGCTGATACACTTTGAGACATCCTACAGACCAATTTTAGTCTAAATGATTGTACTGGAAATGTGAAATTTCATGGACTGAAATCTGGGTGTAACTAGTAAGTTTCTTGTCATCTTTTACTGTTTATGCCACCATGAAGAGAAGCTGTTCATTTTTTTCTATCAATGAAATTATATATATGCTCAATAGCTATTACTGTATTAAAGCCACATTATTGCCTGGACATTATGGTCATTTGGGATTTTCTATAGTTCACCATGCACATCTTATAACCATGGGTCACAGTGTGATCAAGACAGTAGTAAAATGGGAAATGAAAGAATTTTAGCTCTTTCAATAGACCCCATTCTAGAGAAGATGAGTATTCTCTGTTTTGGAAATCTGACTATGGTTGAATTATGCAGAAAAAACTGTAATGAAAAAAAGGTACTATGGTCGACTTTCTTTTCTTATCTTTTTCTATACAACTCATATGATAGAAGGATTTCCCTAAATAGTTTTGTGTGGAATTTAGAAATGGTACTATGGTTGAATTTAGATGGTTTTGCATTGATAAGTAATGTAATAATTATCAAATAATACCTGTGATAGGATGTGCTTTTATTCAATGACTCGATGTATATAACTGTCCATGTTGTGGATAGATTCTTGTAAATAGAATATTTATTTTAAATACTACTATGCTATGATTTACATGATATAGTTCAGTTCTGTTATTCTGCAATCTTTTCTTTGGCTTACGATTTAGTCATGTGGAGGGATTCGGTATGTTTTGTATATTAGTTAGATGTGATGTTTCCTTTTCCAGTAAAAAGGTGCTTACAACTAGTAAAGTTTTGAATATAAAAGATTTATAAACTATTGTCTTGTCATATTACTGATATGTATAAACTAACAAATAAGTGTGATTTATGCAGTTCGATGTCTGAAGGTGATGATTTGGCAAAAACCATATGCCGAGTTAGAAGAAGATACAAATTCTTTATAACTTGCCGGCAGAAAAAGGTTATATAGATTACTTGTGATCGATGGTTTTGGTGGATAAAGACCGTCATCGACAGAACAGTGTGCAGTCTATTTACTCTAGATATATGTGGCTAAGAAGAAAATGGAATTGAGTTAGTTCACTGCTGTGAAGTGTAGAATCGATGTCTTGTAGATTTTGGAGGACATGTATTTGAAAAGTTTATATTTTATAAACAACAGGGAATGTTTATGAAGTGCAATAAAAAGGAGTGAAAACTTCATATTTGAAAGACTCTATAAGGAGAGTCTAGGAGAGTCTTTGGTGAAGAGTATGTATATGCAATGAAACTCTAAATCATAGTGAAGGCATTGTTTATGATGAAGATTGTGTGAATGCTAAAGAAAATAATTCTACAAATATAAAGAATCTGAAAGATACAGTGTGCTACCAAAAATTAGTTTAATGTTTGAGTTAAAGACATGTCAATTGAAAGTGAAACATTTTTTATCCAATTCAAAAGTCTTTGTAATTGAATTGAACGAAACCATTCCCAAACCCCATAAGATAAGACAAGGGGATATTACAAAGAAAGTATGTTTGACAATGATGTTGGAAGTGGATACACTCTGAGAAGGGGGTGGGCTGGGCTGGGCTGGGGTGAATCAGAGTGCAACTCAAATTACATTTAACTTGACTTCTTTCAAATTTACAACTTGATTGATTGTGCAGTACAAGAGTTTAATTTAACACAATGTGATGAACCTGTTTTAATATCAATGTAACTTTATTTCAATAACAAAAACTTAAGTTCATACAAATGATATAAACTGAAATTGTGTAGTGAATATGACAGAAAGTATCAGAGCATGTGAAGACAACTAAATGAAATACAAATGAACACTATAACACATTATTTTATATCGAGTGGGAAACCCACAAAACCAACTGGTTTTTTCATGGGGAGAAAAACCACTCCAAACATGTATCCTTTTATTGATTCAACTGAGTACCAACTCTTTACAACTTGTTTAGCAACACCTACTACAAGGAGCGCCAACCCCTCTTCCCAATACAACTGGTGTAATGTTTAAATTATTGATGGTCTCACAAATACATTTACAATTGTGCATTCATGAGATCATGAGCAATTATATGATATTCAATAAATCAATACATAGATACAACTCTTACACATACAAAGACACACACACACACACACACATTGCATTTCCTTTTTGCATGCATGCCTACCTTTATACATGAAACAAATTACACGACTTGTTACAACTGATATTTTGTTTCTCATTTACAACTGATTTTACAATCAAATCTAACTGTCAATCTATCATATCTATCATCTTCATTACCCTTTGTTAGGGTGAAAAAAAAACCCAAAATTTTTCAAGTCATCTTGTTCAAACTATAAGTGTTAGAATCTATGTAAACAAACATATTGCAAAAACCTTGTTCAAACAAAATGTAACTGTCAAGTAAACCAACCCCTCTTAGGGTTTCAGACTAATCAACAAATCTTTGCTAGATAAACCCATTTATGGTTTAAGAAAGAATATTTGAAACAATTTTCTTCAAACAAAACTGTTAACCACATTAAGGGTTTTAAACCATGAGATAAATGTCAAGAAACAAATGACTTATATAGTGACCTTGCATAGAGACCCGTTAAGGGTTTGATTAAAAAACTTTCACAAAACCAAAATGTCACTGACTTTTCTTTACAACTTCTTCAAGAAACCATTTAATAGAACTATCCTTAAACACTTTCATAATCACAAAAATCACCAAATCTTTTTGAAAACTAAAACCCTTATTGTCACCATTAATCTCTATTCCGTTTTAAAGAAAAAAAGTTGAAAGAACTAATCGGTTGTGCCTTATTAAAATAGAAACTAGAAGCATCAAATACTAAATTCCTTCTTGACCAAATAGATGAAGCAACAACCTTACTTAACCTTACTGAAAGTCATAAAAAACTACAAAAAAATGTACCTTTGTGTCTTGCTTTAATGAAATGATGATACTTGCTATGTCACCTTTCATTTTTTTGCAAAAGTACTTCACCTGCCAACAATACCACCACCAAACAAACCATCGTGAAGCACATATCTCAACATATCTAACGCAAGGCAAACCGCGAAAGGGGCCAAAGGCATGCCCAAATCACCAACCTCCTTGCAAAAATATCACATGGAAGCAATAACACAATAACAAGGAGAGAGAGAATGAAGAATTTTGTATATCAATCACCATAGAAAGATTCATACATGTTGAGTTGTAAGGCCTTCCCGGTTACAGCCAAATACAATCAGCATTCAATTACAACAGCCCTCATACATGCAAGGATTCAACTTTCAGATCCTATCTCCTTACTAATCACTCCTTCTCCTCTAAAACTATAACACACTACTTTATGTATACAAGAGGCTACCAAAACAAGTCGGCATTCAATCTAACATTGGGGAAGGGAACAACTAGATCTAGGTCCACATGCTTCCCAATGATCGATGCTATCACTAACTCCATGACCAAAATCCAATGCATGAGTCAGCCTCAACAGAAATCTAAAATAAACCACTCGGTGAGCAAGGTTATTGAGCAACAAGAAATTAACTTGGCACACTAACCAAGACAACTCGGTGAATGAAGGAACCGAGAGCAACCGAACCTTGTCGGTGAACATAGGGATACATCATCAAGAACCCAAAAGCAGCTACCGAGTACAACTAACAACTCTAACTTATTTTTTTGATGATACAGGATTGCTAAAAACTCAAGACGCTCCTACATCAGACACCTGGGATTGTTTTGAGATGATTCTCCAAATCATACAGCACGTACAACCCGAGTTGAATCCAACTCAGATTGTGTAATCCATGAACTGTCTTCCATCGGTCTGCTCTTCCATTTTACAATATATTCCATGTACTCTTTTCCCCTTGTGCTTCTACCAAATCTTTGTTCCAAAATTTGCTCAACTTCCTCTGTCTACTTCTTAGGATGATCATTTGGTACTATCATTTCTTCATCAAGTTTGTGATATTCATACAAGTTTGCAATGTTGAATATAGGTGATATATCCATGTCATCAGGTTACTCAATTTCATAAGCATTTCCACTGTCAAGCTTCCTCAATATCTTGCAGGGACCAAATTTCTTCATCTTCAATTTTCCATAGGTTCCAATAGCAAATCCGTCTTTCTTCAAATGAACCATTACTTCATCCCCAACTGCAAAAGTCTTATGTCTTCTTGATTTATCTTCTCTATCTTTGTATTTTTTATTACTATGTTCCAACTTATGCTTTACTTCCTCATGCAATGTATTCATGAACTCGAAAAATTCTTCTCCTTCAACACTTCTCTTTTCTTCACCGACAATGTTCTTCAAATATGATATTCCTCTCGGTTGTATGCCATTAACAATATCAAAAGGTGATTTTCTAGTACTCTTATTCATTGAATTATTGTATGCAAACTCTACTTGTGCCAACATAGAATCTCAATTACTCGATTTATCTCCAACTAAGCATCTTAACAAATTACCTAAACTTCTATTTACAACCTCCATATGTCCATTAGTCTATGGGTGAAATGTAGAACTATACCTCAACTCGACACCCAACTTTTTCCATAGAATCTTCTAAAAGTAACCAACAAACTTACTATCTCGGTAAGAGATGATACTCCTTGGTAATCCATGCAATCTGAAAATTTCCTTAGAGAAAAGATCTGTTATATGCACTGCATCTAATTTTTTCTATAGGGTATGAAATGTGCCATCTTGGAAAATCTATCCACAACAACAAATATAGAATCATTACCTCTTACCGTCCTCGGTAAGCTAAGAACAAAATCCATACTAATATCAATCCAAGGTTTCTCATGAATAGAAATCGGTGTATACAATCTAGTATTATGACTTAATCTCTTAGCAACTTGACAAACTCTCACAAATTTTTGAACATCTTTATGTACAACTATGGCCAAAAGTACATCTCCTTAAGCAAATTCAATGTTGTGTCAATGCCAAAATGTCCATCCAACCCACTACTATGTTTCTCCTTTATCAAATTAGTTCTCATTGATCCTCTTGGTATACACAACTGAACACATTTAAACAACATACCTTCTTGAATGAAATAGTCTTACCATTTAGTACAATTCGGTTGATCTTGAATAGGTGCTTTGCACTTTCTCCATGGCTTAGAAAAATCAAGGTCAGTTTCATACAAATCTTTCATGTCATTGAAACCAAGAACTTCAATTCTCATTTCAGTCATCAAAGATCTTCTACTCAATGCATCAACAACTCAGTTAGTGACTCCACTCTTATGTTTTATCAAAAATGTATAACTCTGCAAATACTCAACCCATTTCATATGTCTCTGATTCAACTTATTTTGACTACCCAAATACTTTAAGGCCTTATGATCGGTATACAACAAAAATTCACTCGGTATTAAATAATGTCTCCATTACTTTAGGGCTTAAACAATAGCATAGAACTCTTGATCATACACAAAATATTTCCTTTTTGCATCATTCAATTTCTCACTAAAGAAAGTAACAAGTTTACCTTCTTGACTCAACATAGCTCCTATTGCACTACCACTTGTATTATATTCAACTTGAAATACCTTATTGAAATCAGGTAAAGCTAACACATGCAATTCAACAACCTTCTACTTCAAAGTCTCAAAAAATTTATCAGCTCCATGTGTCCACTTTAGTTCTCTTTTATCTCCTCTCATTGTCTCGGTCATAGCATTACAAATTGAACTGGAATTTCTAAGAACTTTCGGTAAAAACTTGCTAAACCATGAAATGATCTTACCTCACTAGAATTTTTAGGTGTAGGCCAATTCAAAATAGCTTCAACCTTCTCAGGATCCATTTTCAAACCATCACCTGAAATCACAAATCCCAAATATGCAATCTCCTCTTTCATGAAGGAACACTTTTTCAAATTAATCAACAACTTTTCTTCTTTCAATCTCTACAATACCTGTTTAATGTGCAACAAATGTTCTTCTCTAGTCTTGTTAAATATCATAATGTCATCTAGGTATATAATCACAAATTTACCCAAGAATTTCTTCAAAACCTCATTCATCAATCTCATAAAAGTACTTAGTGCATAACCAAAAGGCATAACCAACCACTCATACAAACCTTCTCTTACCTTAAAAGCAGTTATCCATTCATCACCTTCTCTGATGGTATCCACTTTTCAAATCAATTTTGGTAAAATACTTTGCTCCACTCAAACTATCCATTATGTCATCCATTCTCGGTATACGAAACTAATATTTCACTGTTATCTTGTTGATTGCTCTGGAATCAGTACACATTTGCCACTCTCCATTCTTCTTAGGTGTCAATACAGTTGGTACTACACATGGACTCAAAATTTTTCAGATCAAACCTTTCTGCAATGATTCTTGGATTTTTCGATTGAGTTCCTCATTCTCATTAGGTGTCAACTGATGTGGTGCCTTATTCGGTAAACTAGCTCCAAGAATCAGATCCATACAATGATCAATGCTTATTTTTGGTGGTAAACCATCAGGTACATTATCAGAAATGATCTCTTTGTACTCGGTGAGTATCTTATCAACCTCTTCAGGGATATTATCCACCATTTTCTTACTCAATTTTTTAGGAATCACAACAAAACATACATCATTCTTCTTCAAATCCTTAACAAACTTTCTTCCTTCCATCAAAAAAACTTTCATAAATGTGAAAACATTACCAACAGATTCTTCAATCAAAGGTAACAAGATTTTTCTTCTACCATCAGCCCAAGTAGTATATTTATGCAATATCCCATCATACATAGCATGTTTATCATATTACCAAGGTCTACCCAACAAAATATGGCAACAATCCATAGGCATGATATCACATAACATGTTATCATAGTACTTGCCAATTTTCAAATTCAAATAACATTGTTCACTTACCAATAGTGTATGCTCAACCTTGATCCATGACATCTGATAGGGCTTGGGATGTTTCAACCTTTCCAACTGCAAATTTGCAATCATTTCCTCAGATGCCAGATTCTTTGAGCTTCCACTGTCAATGATTACCTTCCACACTTTATCAACAACTCTACATCTGGTCTTGAAAGAACTTTTCCTTATTACTTTCACTCCATAGTGCTCTTCTGACCATCAAGTTCGTTTCCTTCTTTGGTTCATTCGGTGAGTCTTCTTACACCAAAGAATTTCTATTATTACCGACTTTCTTGCTTGCATGTGTACACTCAAATGACCTATGTCCTTATCCTGCACAATTGTAATAATTTCCTCAGAATCTGCCTCTACTATAGCCACCTCAGTAGTTACTGCCTCTTCCTCTAGAAGAACTTTCACCTTTCCACTTAGTCTTGCCTTTATCCTAATTTGTTTTGTCTTGATCAAATATATTATTTTCACCATAATATCTACCTCTTCCTCTAGGGAATCTATCACGTCTTCCTCTTTGAGTCATGCCACAATTAGGGCAAAACACACAATTTTTTTTTTCTTTTCTAAAGTCACCAATAACAAGGTTGCATACTAAAATACGAGAACAAAGCATCAACCAATGCACTCATCACATAAGGGGATTGAAGGCATGCGTTGGCTTGCCAACATCCCCTATGTGTTAGGTGAACTAGGCTGAAGAAACCACGAACTAGGTTTAACCAAAATGAGGATACGAGGGAGAAATCCCTAAATCAAATCACTCCAAGAGTTAAGACAACAACACTTGATTAAAGAATTAATTAAATAATAATAACTTTCCTAATTTAATTTAAAAGAATTAATTATAACACGTAGTTATTTAAAACACTATAATAAAGACATATTTATTAGTTTAATAATAATGGTTAGGGGTTGATATCATACCTAGGTCCACCTAGGGATTATAGATCAATTAACCCCCTAAAAGAATTAAGGTCCACGAGAAAATAATAGTACTTTAAAATAATAAGGGTCCATTAATTTAATAATTAAATTAACAAAGTGAAAATACATTAACAAATTTTATTAGCACAAACTAAAATAAATAATGATTTAATAAATAGAAAGAATCCAAATTCCACACACCAAATAAATGATTTGATCTTAAAAGTCTAAATAACACCTCAACCAAAAATCACTTCAAATCTTGAAATAATAGGGAGACTTTAAAAATAAAAAGGGCAATTATAATAAAAGAATTACATAATTTGAGGAATTAAAAGATAAGATTAAAATCCACATAAATAAATAATCCACTTTCTTCTTGAGTGCAGATTTTATTTAAGTGAATTTAATAAAATAAAAATAGAAAGTCGTGCTCAAAAAGGTCAACCAAACCCTAAAAGAAATTAGGGTTTTGGGCCCAAATAAAACATGACCCGAAACCCTAATCTCTAGCTTTCTTCATTCTCATCTTTTGCCAGGATGGCCAAGTCTGAAGATACAGGCAACCACAGTGTATACTCCCAGGTACACATGGATGTATACACACACTTCAGTGTGTGTATACTACCATATGTGCTTGTGCATATACCACCAAAATAACCAGGCTCTACTAAAGCTAGAATCAGATCTCGGGCTCATGATGCCCTTTACGTGATCTGGTCTCTTACCAATAAGTAGTACATAGTTAAAATGTTGACCTACAGAAACAAATCAAATTGCAATACATTCAAAGTTATATACAGGCATGTCTAAGATCTTAATAGAAATATGGGGTTAAAGTAGTTAAGCGTTCTCCTATATCCTTATTGATTTCATAGTCGAATATTTATTTTCCTCTTTAAAAGGGTTAAAATTCAATGAATATGTTAGTTTGTTCAAAGTAATAATCTTGCCATAAAGTCTGGAAGGGGAAATCGGATTTAAGTGGATGAGTGCATTCTTTTATTATTACTAAGTTCATAGTTTTAAATTTATTGCTTTCTCTTCTTCTTTTTTAAGAAATAAAATCAATGTTCTTATTTGAATGATCTTCTTACATTAATGTATTGGCAAAAATGCAAGAGGCAGAGATATTTTTTAACAGAGTTATATTATATAAAAGAAAATAAATAAATAAATAAAAGAAGAAATGAAGTCAAGGAACAGTCACCGGCTGCTCGGCATGCGATGGCATGTGTGTGTGGCGGTAGTGCACCGGTCGCTGCTAACAGTGGCCTTGACCGCTACGGTAGTGGGTCACTATCGCAAAGGCCATGCTGCACTCGGCAGTGCCTGCTCACGACCATGTCGTGTCGCGGCAGTGCCTACAGCAAGGGTCGCCTTAGGGTTTTGATACCCAATGCAAATGAAATTTTATATATTTTTAAACATGAAAAACATACGATAGTGCATAGTTTATTATTCAATGATAATATCAAGCTTGGTGAACATTCGATGGAATAAGAGGTTTGTTTCCATGCGATATAAAGAATCGGTGAGTTTAATATTTATATTATTATATTTCAATGTACAGTTTTCGCATTGCTTACCATAAGACTGCTAAGTTATATTTCACACGGATTAATAAACAAATTACGGTATCAAAAGAGACAAGAGCATCGATTTTACTATGCATACGGTTTAATGACTATTAAGGTTTTTATACAGTGATAAGTGTATAATGTCAAGGTTTGCTAGTCATACAGTGAA